>VDFB02352658.1:0-42071 GCA_007258455.2 Sequoia sempervirens
CTATTTCTTGGGTCTTGAAATGTCGTAAGGTAAAAGAGAAGCATTCCTACGTCAAGAGAAATATATAGTGTATTCTAACAAAATTTTAGGTGATGTATTTTAGTCCCCTCTCTACTCCAATGAATCCAAATCTTAAGTTGGCTTCAAATTTAGAATCAAATTTGGAAAATCCTTTTGTTTATAGGTAGTTGATAAGTTCTTCATGTACTTGATAAATATTAGGCCTAATATTTGTTTTACAATATAAATATATTGAGTTAGTTTAAGGATAAGCAAGTTCAGTATACTACTACAAAAAATGTGCTACAATATTTGAAAAGCATAATTCATTATGGATTGCAGTATGATGAAGATAAAAGAGTTAATGTTTCATGGCTTTGTAGATTTGGACTATGCAAGTGATGCTAGTGTTAGCAAGAGTGCTTCAAGGTTTTATTTTGGATTGGGATCAAATACGATATCCTAGTTCAAAAGTAAACAAGTATTGGTAGCATTAAGTTCAGCCAAGAAAAGTACATGGAAGATTCTTCTGCTAGTTGTGAGGCTATTTGACTTCACAAGCTGATAGCAAAACTTACCAAATGTTGGATCCAACTATAGTATACTGTGACAACCAAAGTTTCATCAATCTCTCTAAAAATCTAATATCTCATGACCACTCCAAACATATAGATATTCATTATTCATTATCATTTCTTCAAAGACAGTTCAAAATGGACTCCAACTAGTAGCTTGTCAATACGTATCCTCAGATAAATAGATTGCAAACATTTTGACAAAAGTGCTTGTCAAAAGAAAAGTTTAAGATTCTAAGAGCTAAGTTGCATTTGATTGAAAACAGATTCCTCATGAAGAGGGAGTGTTAATTTTTTAATCACTCATTATTGTTCTTTACCACCTAGAGAAGCAATAATAAGTCTTAAACATGGGTTCAAAAATGTTGTACCCAAAACCAAAATTTTTTGCTTCATCAAGGAATTTTGTTTAAAGAGTCTAAATCTTGCTAAAATGATGTCAAGTATAGTTTTTGGGCAATATCAAGCATGGAGTTTTGTCAATATTTTGTCAGTCAAAGTCAGTTTTATTGATTAGAGCTTGAAGCAGAGACTCGGAATGGAGCTTTTCACGATAGAGGAGCGTCTCACGACAACATTTCACATTGCACATGGTCATTTCAGTGAGCGAGACAAAGTTTTTAGTGGTTAAATTATGAGGATTTCTCAGAAAAAGTAGAAAAGCGCAACTATAGCCCAGGGGCGCCCAAATTTTTGAAGGTCAAGATCTTGCTAAAAGTGTTCAAGCATCCAATCAATCTCTTCAGAATTGGTCTGGCTATCCGATGAGCTATCCAGCGAAGCATTTCAAGATCTGCAACTTCGAAAAACAGCGACAAAATCTGAAATCCCTAAAGTTCCAGATATGAGAATTTTGTCTTTTTCAGGAAAAAGCGCAACTCTAGCCTGAGGGCGCCCATCTTAAAGAGGGGGAAAATCTTGACATTTTTGATGGCTCATGCAGTCAATCTGTTCACGACTAGTCTGCTTATCCGGCGAGATATCAAACGCAGTCATCTGAGTCTCAGAGTTCCGGCAACAGTCATTTAAGATCAACTTATAATAGAGTTTTCATGTTTCTAAGCTTCTCCATTTGTTCCTAGTGCAAGTACAACTCAGGGGCGTTGGTTTAAAGGACCCTTCAGATGCTAGAATTTGCAGACGAAGTCTTCCTGACATCAGTTCTAATCTAGCCTAGCTCCGCAATGCATCATCCTGCTTGTCAATCCGACATTCTAGGTGATCGTGGCAGAGGTTCTACCAAGCACGTAATTTCACGGGTGGACCAACATACAATTCGCAGTGTATTTCTACAGTCCAGAGGCGCCTAGCCTTTAGGCCTGTCAGATGAGGTCGTTCGCATTCGAAGTCGTCACGGCGTTTGAGCATAATCATTTTATCTATCCAACGAGCCTAGCTGTCAGCCTTCGAGATTTGGAAAACGCTCGTACGTGTGAGGTCTTTGGCGAGATGCTAAAGAGTGAGGACATCCGGAAGATGACTAAGTTTGGGGTGGTTATTTTAAATAAAATACGCACTGGAGTTTTTGAGGTCTTAGAAGCAGTTTTCTTGCTTCGTCACCTCCAGAGACTTCTCTTGTGGGTCCTTATGGCTGTCCGTTAAAACAGATAATGTTCGAATCAGGTTATCCCAGCTCTAGATATCGGAGGTCAAAGTAGGGTACTTGGATGAAAGTTCAACTTTTGTCAAAATGACACCAGTGCAACTAAGAGCCAGGTGCGCTTTTACTTTTGAGGCCCTTAACACAGCTTTCAGGTGTCGTGCATACAGTCGTTGGATGTAGAATATCTCCAGGCATGCAGTGAGCTTTGTTTCCTGTCAGCAGAGTTCACCATTCGCCGTCAGCAGCCGTTTGAAATGTCAGATGGCAGTTTAGGAAAATGGCTAAGTCTGGAACCCGTAAAGCAATTTAATTAGGGGTGCCTATTGATGGTGTTTTCTGTACAACAACAACTCAGACAGAAAATGATATTCTATCTCTCTTGAAAGATAATCTTCAACAATAAATTGCTGAAAATCACCCCAAGGTCTCTCGGGTGTCAGGTATTGACAATGCATAAACAACTCAGATAATATGTGAAAATGTTAGTAATCACAAGGGGCCTTACAAATGAACAATGCTGGAAGTGAATTTTCGTCAGATGCAACAATATGGTGATGCTTTCAATCCTAAAACTAACCCAGATTCAAAATAAATAGCAAAAGAGATAAGGGTTTAGAGAGATTCTATTCGAAACTATTTCTAAGAGTAACAATGCAAATGATAAACACCTGAAATGGACCAATCCCAATGAAACCAATCTCTGCTTGACCAAGATCAATCTGCAATCTTACAGAAACAGTGCAATCTTCTAAGGTTTTAAAGATTTTCAGATCATGAACATTCACCCAAGACAACCCAATTGTAGTTGAAATGAATAAATCTCCATAATTGAACCAAGCACAATGAATATAAAGGTCCAGGCTAACTTTACAAAGCAACTAACAATCAGCTAGCTGCAAAAAGTATGGACCAGGGATTGCTGCAAACACTTCAAACATTAAACCATGAACATCATTGAATAAGATCTAAATCTAAATCTAATAACCATGATCAATTTTAAAATAGAATCATAAGAACCATGCAAGACAAGTCAACACAAAAGAGATCACCAAAAAATCACAATGCCTTCAATTGTATTGAATCACCAAACTCCAACAACAATTCCAATGTTCTGTTACATCACTTGCTCAGAAATTGACTAGCTTCTACCTCTACTCTACTGCTAAACTCGCTTATATCTATCCATGCATTCCTCTGTTCTCTATTCTATCTATATATTCCTTACAAATGAGGAAAAATGCCATTTATAGAAAACCCCAAACATGTCGGCCCAATTAGATTTTACAATAATAATTGGCTCCAAACATGTCGGCCAGGAGAATTTCAAAATAGGACAAGATTTGCATTAAATGCATGAATATTATCCATGTCGGCCCACGATCTCCAGCAAGATCAAATTCACGTTTCTTCCAAAAAGTCCTCTAGTTGTAGACAATTTTGGCACGGATTTTTAGGCAGGTCCCACTTTGAAAATTTAAATCGAACACTTCTAGATTCCCCTTTTGGCACAAATCCATATGCAAGTTCCCCTTTTTAATATTTGCTTAGTCCTGAAAAATAGATATTTTTTTTATCTCAAGAAATTTTTATTTTCAGGAACATTTAAAAGAAATTCCCATTTTTGGAAAAATAATTTATTTTCGAAAAAAGTTTTCCATTTGACCAAGGAAATTACGCGGAAAATCTAGGTCGAGGCCGGACTCGGACTAGAATCTAAAAAACCGGCCGAACCGGGGGAAAATCGTTGGACTAAATAAAGGCAAAAATTTTCAACAATGAATGCGTAAAGCGAACCAAGAATGCATGAAACATCGTGTAATATATTAAATTAAGCATGGGGTGTTGAGCATTTAACATCAAATTCATCAATTTAATCCAGTATTTCAATTTGCACAAAGCTTGGCAGAAAATGGAAAATCCCGAATTGGACAGTTTACGGATATATAAAATTAGGACATTCAGAAAAGCGAAGAAATCAGGAAAATCCCAGAGTCGGTAGGAAAATCTGAGCATAAAGCAAAACACGGACTTCACCCGGGATCAGTACTGCAGCTGAAATCGAAATACGGATCGGGAATGGGAAAATCAGGATGGAGTAAAACAGTTACTGCCCAAAGCCGGGCTGCGAATCAGGGGAAAATACGGATGGGCCAGGAAATCTGATGGGGTAGAAGCACGGTTGCAGAGCGGAGGACTTTGAGAAGAATCGAGGAAGAAATTAGGACCGGACAGGAAAATCAGTTAGGGGTAAAAGCCGGATTTTTCTCAAACTGGATTTTCAAAGGTACGCTTTGGGGAATCATGGGCAAGCAAGATGAACATCTAAGGACCTCCGAAATGAAATCAATAAAATTAAGGCCCAGACACTTAAAGCGAGCAAAAGAGGTCCCTATTTTCAATACGTGTTGTTTTAGCGCAGCTGCCTAATTTTCGAGGTTAAATGATGGATTTTCGCAGTTATCAATGCTCTAGCGAACGGCCTGCTTCCTTGTTCGATGGAAGCTTTCAGTAATTCTTAGTCGATCTCAACATCTGCAGGTCATCGAAATGCGGTGTATTGGCCGGTCATGCTTGATCTTTGTCAGCTATAAAATAGGGAGTTAGTAAAAAGTGAAGTATCTTGAGCAAATGGACGCCTGTGAGCTCAAGAGTTGACTTTTCGAAATTGGTAAAGCTCGACGATGAATCTCAAAGCTTCATCCGAGTTGTCAACTGAAGTTCAAAATATACTTAAAATGGCGATTTTCTATTTTTGGCGCCTTTGCTAATTGCATGATAATAAATATTTTATTATTTATTTTAATTTGAACTTCCAGTCAGTGGTAGTGGAACTGAAAGGCAACCAATCAGAGATATTCTATTTTTGTCAGGGTTTTGAATTCTTGCAGTTACCAATTGGTGCGAATTTCTTCTTATTTAAGTATGGCGCCATCTTCATTATTATTCACAGAGCTTTTGAAGGTGAACATTAAGAGAAAGAATTCAATCTTAGTGAAATTTGTATTTTTAAAGCCAATTCATATTTTCAGAAATCATTTTATTAGTACCGAAAACGTCGCTGAAACAATTAGCATTTCTTCCAAGAAGTAAAGGGCTGCTTTGAAATTCATAATAGCAAGAATTTTACCCAAATTCTTTGAGAGATCAAAGTATTTCAAATCAAAGTATTCAATTTTAGCGAATATCAAATTACCATGATCCTTGAGAGGATAAAAAGTGAATTCTCAAATTCAAGATAAATTAAATTTTTTCTTCAAAGGGAATTAGGGTATAGAGGCCTTCAAAGCCTTCAAAGAGGAAAATTAAGTGGTTTTCAAATAAAGAATTAATTCTTCGGATAAAGAGAGCAAATATTAAATAATTCACAAAGTTTTCCACTGGCATATCTTTTCAAGTCAAGGATTCCTGAGGTGAATGGAAGCGAGAATTTACCGCCGCCAAGAAATCTAAGGCAATTTTCCGCGGAAAGAAGAAGCATCAAGCATCCTTTTTCATGTGGTGCCAGTTTCTCTAAAATACGATGTGCATCGTGTTCAGAGATTTGGCCGAATTCACCACAAGGATTTGAGTATCGGATCATTCTCATATAATTTCCTCAAGTTGGTATGGCGTTTGATTTTTCACGAATTTTAACTGAGCGATCGGGTCGCTTAAGTTACTAAGTATATAAGTGAGAATCATGGTAGAGTTAAAGTGCCCTTGAAATGAAGTTACAGGTTTGACCGTAGAATCCTTTAGGACAAAACCCGTATGCCAGGAAAATTTTTGGTGAAAATTATCCTTTGTGGGGTTATTTTGGCCTCGCTGAACCATTTATTTTTAAGGGAGAAAGTTGTCCCGAGCTGCATTGCAGGTATTCCGCGATCAATGGTTTTAGAAGGTAAGTTTCATGGGCTGAATTCAAGACCAAATCAGTCTTAATTTAGGTTTTCATTAGAGCAGCTGACAATGAAGCATTAAGTTGCAAAAGGAATAGAGATTACTCCATTTACGGAGCCGCCAAAGTCACTCAGATCTTGTGCCATTATCTTCGTGAAAATGGTACCTACGCTGATCTTGAGGTTGTACAAACTGAGTTTCAAAAGCATGTTTGTGATATTTTGATGGAGGTTTTGATCACATTTTCAGTTATTTCAACTAGTTTCAGAAAGGCGGCTGAAGATGTCAGAGAATGCATGCAGGAGAGTGACAGAGAACTGAAGAAGCAGACTATTGTTTTGAGCAGTGTCAAAGTGCCAGATGACAAAGAGATCGATGAGTTCTTGGTCGAAGTGTTAGACCGAGTTGAAATGGAGTGATCTGCCAGTTGGAACCTGTAGTTAATTTCGAGAATTGAGTCATGAGCAGCAGTTAACTCGACTTTCAGTCTTGAGTTTACTTGCTGACTTAACACATGCTTATCTCATCCTTGGAATTATCATCACAGGAGTTAGGGTTAGGGTTTCCAGTTAACTGAAGGTAGTGTCCAGTTAACTTTTCTTTAAATAAGGACGTGCATGCTTGCACATAGTCCATTTAGGTTAAATGTATCGGTTAACTGATGGTAGCTTTCCAGTTAACTATATAGTTTATTTCATTAGGGTTTAGTAATAAATATTGCATGCATTGCAAGACTATAGTTGACTCGAGGTGATTTTAGGGTTCCCTACACTTTTCGATGTCTATAAATAAGAACTTTTGCTCATTTGTACATAACTTTTGCACGAGAGAAATATATGCTGCGCCTACCTTGCCCTCAATATTGCTCTTTTTGTATCTGTTCATGTGTTTTCACTATTATGATTAATTGTTATGCCACATAGGGTTTCATGCAATTATAATGGTGAATTCTTTCTGTTTTGTGCAACTTTACCATTATGATCAATTGTTATGCCACATAGGGTTTCATGCGATTATCATGATGAATTCTTTCCATAGTTTAGATAAATCTGTTTTGAACATCTTTACCATTGTGATCAATTGTTATGCCACATAGGGTTTCGAGAGATTGTGATGATAAATTTGTTTTGTGTATCTTTACCATTGTGATCAATCGTTATGCCACATAGGGTTTCAAGAAATTACGGTGATAAATCTATTTTGTGAATCTTTATCATTATAATCAAGGGTTATGCCACATAGGGTTTCGTGAGATTGTGATGATAAATCTGTTTTGTGAAGTCTTTACTATTTTGATCAAGTGTTATGCCACATAGGGTTTCATAAGATTGTCATGCTAAATTCTTAAATCTGTTTTGTGCCCAATAAACTTATTCAAGTTGAGATAATAGTCGCGCCACCTTGCCTTCAAGTAGAGAATCTTAAATTCATTTATCGTCAGATAGTCAACTTTTGCTCCATTTCCCTCATGCTCTATTTTCTTGAGGAACTAGATGTAGATTTAAAGTAGATAGCTTAGTTGTAGTTAATGATCTGCGAAACCAGAAAATCCTTAGCTGCAACGTTCTTGGTTTTCTTAACCTTGTGCCTCTTCCAGCTGAGAACAAAAAGATAGGACTTAGATTACTTCTCTTTTCATGCATTCCAGCACAACGAAGGAGCTTCCCCTTCTAATTTGAAGAGCACTCATTGCGTAGTGTACATAGTTGTCCGTACAAACCTGCACTCCAAAGGTGTTAGATTTTACGCCAACAAGAAACATCCTATATTTAGTGGATAGTTGGGTATTGTTAGGTCCTAAAACCACTGCTCCACAATCCAAAAAAAGGAAAACAAGGGTTCTTCAACAAATTGAGGGTTAAAGGACAATTGAAAAGAGTGGGTAGCCTCTCCTACACTTTGGGCTTAGCTAAGCCCAAGAGGGTATTCCTTGAGGTGTCCTTAATAGGGTCTTAAGCCAACTAGAATGAAACAAGACTGCAACAACAGTAGCTATACCCAATGTACGTTTGACCCCTATAGTTGTCACTAGGTCAAAGATAAATTAGCTGCATAAAATCTCTTGTAAAGTCAATATAACACCTTGTACATGCACCTATGAATAACCACATTACAATTCCTCTGGATAATTTCATTTAACATCTCATACACAATGGCAAGGTGTAGAAATACATGAAATGATTCTCTAATGATTTAGCTATTTGGGATTGCTTGAAATTGTTTCTTGGTTTGCAATAATGAGTCATGAATAGCAAGTTAGAAACCTAATTTAATCCTAATCTACTCCTACATCTAACAAGGACAAAGTTTGTTTAAATGAACCAATGGCTACTCCATTGGGCAACAAAGACATGAACAGAAAAAGGGAATGAGATGCATTAAACAAAACATCAAAAAACCAAAGTGTGTTTACATACAAATCAAAGATTACATCATATATAATGGACATACTTAATAATCCATAATAGAGCTGCAACAGTCTATATACAACAAAGGAATGACCATTACAAATATTTTGCAATGCATTAGATGTTGTCACACATACATCAAACCCTTATTATAATCACACCAACAAATGTAGTGAGAGGAAAGTGCATAACCGTAACTATATATTTCCCTAAATCTTTACAACTGTCATAGACGTACCATTACATGCAAATTTTCTTTATAATATCATTCATTCGCTTTATAAGATGTATTTCAGCATTTGCACAAAAGACATTCAACATTTGATGCCCTAGAACTAGCTCAAGGCACTCCTAACTAGATAATCAACTCAAAAACCAACCCCTTGAATGAATGAAAACCAAATAAATAGAATGCTTTTGAAAAACTCACCTAGGCATTCACAAGAATCAAAAGGAGATCTTAGTTGTTGAGGAATTGAATGTAGTTTATCGATCCCAAAAAACCAACGGTTGAGGATGATTCCCACCCAAAATGAGTGGTGTGGATCTAGCAAGCACAACAAGTAGTTGAGAATTCACATACTATAGTCATGACGATTCAAGGAACTAGATGAAGTGTACTAAAGTGGTCAAGCATTTAAATATTCTTTTGGCACTTGTTCCCACATCAAAAGTTACTTTACATATTAGAGCTTTTGGCCTTTTTTGAACTTTTTCGAAGGTTCAACAAGTTCAACAACCTTTGAAACCTATGTTATTGGGTTCCTCTATAAAGGACCCCGTGCCCACTCTTGGAGTGGTTGGATCCAGGAGCGGCCTAGGGAGCACGCAAGTAGCCACAGATTCCCAGGCGCTCCCAAAAGCTCCCATAGGCGCTAGGCACCAAAAGCAACTAAAAAACATTAAAAACACTAATAAAGTTCAATATGACCTAAAAACACCTTCTAACCCTCATTCTACACTTCACTCTTCATTTTATTGCTCTGTTCAAACAAATTTTGTCTCCATTTTTTCATTTTGGAGGTTGCTAGTTTTTCGAAGGAGATCAATCACAAAGAGTGAAAGGATCTAGGATAGCTTGCACAAAGGAGATCTAATCATCTAAGGTAGGAATTTTAACTCGTTCTTTCAAGTTTTTGATGAATTTTTCAATTTTTTTTTTAATTTTATAGAAAAGAACAAACAAGTTTTTCTATTTGTTTCAATGTTTTTTGGTGTTCATTTTGTTTCAATATTTCTTATAACAACAAAATCAAATTGCAAATTGCTTGAAATGGCTGCAAGTTCAAGTTAAATGAGTGTTGATGCAAACAAAAAAATTAAAATTGATCAAGCATCTCCTTTATGGAATCATGTTACGATGCTTGAACAACTTCCAGGAGGTGGGGCATTCATTTGGGATTGTGGTGAGTGTGGAGTCCAATTTAAGAGCTCATATAGTTGAGTGAAAGCTCACTTATGTGCACAAAGTGGGAAAGGGATAAGGATATGTGGAGGGTGAAATAAGAAGGGGTTGCCAAAGGAAAAAATTATGCCATTCATTAGACAACAAGAAGAAGTCGATACTATGAGTTGAAGAGCAAGATTAAGAAGTCACCCTTTAGCAAAGAGAACATCAATGACTTTACCTACAAATTTAGTAATGGCCTCTCAACATCCTTTCTTAGAGTCACCCTCTATCCAAGTAGAAGATCCCACTCCTTTCCAAAAAAGAGGCCCATTGGATAAGGCATTTCAAACTAAAGAAAAAGACATTGTAGAGGAAAAAATTGCATGTTGCATTTATTCCAACGGTCTTCCTTTCAACTTGGTGAGATCACGACATTGATGTGATAATGTGGTGGCAATCAATAGTGCACCTTCTAGTTTCAAAGGTATTGGGTATGAAGAGGTGTGCAAAACCTTATTAGGAAAAGAAAAGAAATTGTAGAGACATCACTCAAACCAATTAGGGATTCTTGGATTGAAACAGGAGTGTCTAATGTTTTTCATGGATGGAAAGATTGCAAAAATTGACCTTTAATAAATGTTATTGTAGTATCCCCCAAAGGGGCAATGTTTTTGAAGACAGCTGATTGCGAGGGGAAAATCAAGGATGCAGAATTCATTTCAAAAATCCTCATTGAGTCCATAGAGATAGTGGGTCCTGAAAATGTTGTTCAAGTCATTATGGACAATGCAAAAAATTGCAGGGCTGCAGGTATTTTGGTTGAGGAAAGGTATGAACACATTTTTTGTACACTCCCTTAACTTGGTGATGCAAGAAATTGGCACTCAAATAGAGTGGGTGAAAGATATATACATAGAGGGTCAAGAGATCCAAATGTTTGTGACAAACCACCATATATAACAAAGCATTTTAAAAACTTTCTCGAACTTGGAATTGTTGAAGTAATTTAATTATTTTATTTTTTTATTTATCCTAGATTGTTGAGACTAACTTATGTTTTACATGATCCTAGGTTGTTGAGACTAACTTATGTTTTACATGATCCTAGGTTGTTGAGACTAACTTATGTTTTACATGGTCCTAGGTTGTTGAGACCCGATTTCCATCACATAATCATTTTGAGACGACTTGTGAAGGTGCGAGAGGCATTGGGTGCCATGGTTATTAGCAACTAATGGAGTATTTGGAGGAAATCAAGTTCAGAGAGGGCCCAAAAGGTCAAGTCATTGATCCTAGATAACAATTGGTGGGCCCGTGTGGACTATGTCTTGAGTTCCACCAACCCTATCATGAGTATGATCATGTTTGCTGATACAGAACGACTATGTTTGGGGGAAATCTATGATGGCATTGACTCCATGATAGAAAAAATAAAGGTCATAATAGCACAAAAAGAGAATGACCTCACATAAATATTTTTATGAAGTGTTGAAAAAATCATTCATCACCGCTAGGACAAGATGAACACACCATTGCATCTCCCTACATATGCATTGTCTCCTAAATACTATAGTGCATAGATACTTGCTATGCTAGGGAGAACTCCACCATATAGAGAAAGTGAAGTTGCTAATGGGTACAAGTGGGCATTCAAAAGACTCTTATCAAATCCAAAAGTGGTGGAAAATGTTAGGAAAGAGTTTGGCATGTTCATCTCAGAACAAAATCATAGTATTTGTGCTCTTCGAGACCAATATAGTGTAGATGATCGTACATGGTGGCACCTCCATGGGCAATATTTTTTGTTCCTCCAGCCTCTTACAATCAAGATTCTATCACAAGTAATTTTTATTTTTTATTATTTAACATTTGTATTGTAGACTTTAGTACTTACCATTCTTTAATTTATTTTGCATTTTTTATTTTTAAGTTGTCTTGGTTTTCTCTACAATTTCAATAGGTTGTAAGTTCTTCCACTGAACAAAATTGGGGTGCATACCTCCTTTATCCACTCAATGAAGCGTAACCGGTTGGCTGCAAAAAAAATAGAAGAGTTGGTTTATGTCCATTCCAGCTTGCGTCTTCTATCACATAAGAAAGATCAGTACAAGGAAGGTTCAATGAAGCATTGGGACATATCCCCTGAGTGTGCCAACTTGGATGCATCTATTGCAGAGCTTGCTAGAGTCACTATAGATGATGATGATGATGATGATGATGAGACTCTTGCACATGATGCACCTAGTACAAGTGGCAATGCATTTACTTGTGGTTCAAATGATGTTGAACGAAGCGATGACCTTGATCTAGTCCTTTTGATGATTGATGAAGATTGAATACTTAGTCTTAGAAAATTATTCAATTGTTTTATTATATTTATTTCAATTTTGTAACTGTAATGATCTTCATTTGAATTGTGACTCTAGGCATATATGAGATATGACATAATTGTTGAGTGTTTTTGTCATTGATGTTAAGGTGTTTGAGCTACTTGCCTATGTGTTTGAGGTGCTTAATTTCTCACTAACCTACTTGCTAGCCTACTTGAGCTGGTTGCTTGCTTGCTTGACCTAGTTGCTTGTCTACTTTACTTATCTACTTTCCTGCTTCAACTATCTACCTGCTTTCTTGTTTAAAATGACAAATATTACTTTATAAATGTGATGTTAGGTTGCCATTTCTTCAATTTGGACTTTTCAAAGGGTCAATGACTTGAAATATCTTTGTGTAATGCCTTACTTTGAATGTACTTGACTTCATTCCTTCTATGGTGATGATTTATTATGAAATGCTTGAGGCGGCTATTTGAAAATCTCCTCTTATTTATTTGTTTTCATTTGTCAACGATAGTTTTTATGAAGTGAGGCGGCTGATATTTTTTTTTCTGGCAAACATATTGAGTGCGGCTTACAAGTTCTGGTGGTTGCTTTATGTGTGGCGGTTCAAATATTATTTTTAGATTCTCCTCTTTATTTCTGGTGGCATTATTATTGGTATAGGTTGTCGGCTCAAAACATTGAAAATTGCTATTGGCCTTCATGTACAATCCACTCTCCTCGCATTGAAGATGTTTTTTATGATTGTGTGATGACTTCTATTAACGACTTCCTTATCCCCTTTTTCTGAAGAGATATCGTGGTGTGAAAAAAAGAAAGCTGTTCACTCTTCATATTGGCTTTCACTATTACCAGTTTCATATAGTATGTAGATAAAATGAGAAAACAGGATATGTCATTCAAGGAAGCTTGAAAAGCAACATTTCTTGTTTCTGTGTGGATGTGCCTATATGAATATGTCATTATATTTGTTTCCAGTTGAGTAAGAAGGGTGTAGCAATGAGTTGTTGTGTGGTCAAAGTTGTTTTGGGTGGTGTTATCACTAAAAATCGGTCTGGTATTCTTTTAAATGTGCCTGGTTACTTTCAACAGGAATAATTAACTATGCAACAAAAATAATTAACTGTTTCGTCCAATACTATGTCCTTTTGAAGCATAAATAATTTTTTGTGCAACATTGTCTATGAACTTGTCCAGTGTTTTGTGGGGCTATGGAAATATTAGTGTTGTCATTCTTTGAGGCTCAACGTGAATTAAAGAACAATAATTCTTCCGAGCGCGATATCTAGAACATCTCATATTTGTCTGAAAGAGTAGAAACAATGTTGCAACCTTTTTGAGTTTAATTGTTGTATGGTTTCAGAGGTGTTTTGGAAAATGTTCATTTAAAAAGTGAACCAAATCAATGTTTATATTTCACAAGAAAGAGATTCTTAATTGAAGTGGTTGAATCTTTGTCAAATGGTGTTGCTTCAACATTAAAGATTTCTAAGTTTATCATGTGAAGTGTTAGCTGTATGAGTTGATGTTCATGTAAAGGCCACTGAACTTTATTGAAATCCTCAAAATAGTTTGTTGAGGTAGAAGAACAGTATTTGAATTCTCATGTGTCTAAAAATTCAGGGAGATGGTCTTTTGGGCTGCATGGTGATACAGTGTTCTTGATTTGAAGATGAAAGTGGCAAAGAATGTTTTTTGTCTTACTTAGATTATTCTGAAAATTTGGGGTGTACAAAGGTGTGTTGATGTGAAGGGACAATTTTCAATTTCGAGAATCTAAGTTTTGGTTTTGAGAAGTTTCTTTTGTGAGTTGGTGCTCTCAATGAGTTGGTGCTCACTTGTATAAACTAGGTTGGTGCCCTTTGAAGATAATAAAAGCAATATTTTGCAGTGGTGTTTTACCTGAAATGGTTTTCCACGTGAAAACTGGTGTTCATCTTGTTTGTTGGCATTTAAATTTGCACCTCTGGAATGCGTATTTGAAAGAGACAGCTATGCATAGATAAACTGCTCTTCAAATTAGGAGGGGAAGCTCCCTCATGCTGATGGTGTTGAAAGAAAGTAAACTAAGAACTAAGTTGCCTATCTTTTTGATCAGCTTAAAGCATAAGGTTTATTAAACACAAACGCCACAGCTGAGATTTTTTGTTTTGGGAACTTCAACTATGACTAACTTAAACTAAAGACATTTCTAACTTCTCAAGTAATAAGCAGAGCAAGAGAAACTAGAAATGGACGAGGTAGATTTCTGACAAAATACTTCAATAAACTCTCTCTCAACAAACATCTACACACTTCAATGCAAGTTGAAATCAAGATCATAAAAGTAGAACATAAATAACAGAAATATGAGATTTTGGACCAAGGCAAAGGAGGCTCATGATTTTATTACTCAAACTTCTAGAACAAAGCTCACTTCTAACATGCCTGGAACAAGAAATTGCAGCTAAAGAGGCTTGCAATCTTGCTCTTACACAATAGAAAACAACAATCACACTAACTCCTTGTTGGCTAAAGAGGCTCAACAATCTGCTATCACAACACAATTGAACAACACTTGAATAACAAACAGAAGGCACAATAGGCTCAATGTTTTGTTATCACTAGCATGGTTAAAGAAACTAATGAGCAAAGGCTCTTATTTATAGACAAGCAGAGGAGTAGGGAACCCTAAAATCTCCTTGCTTTCACAATCTAGGGCTTGCTCAGCAAGCAAGCTTTATTACTAAATCTAGAAAGAAGATAACATCTAACACCTAAGAAAGCAGAAAAAGCGAGAAACACCAACTATTACATTTTATCTTCTTTCTCTTCTCAAAGAATGGATAAGAATCATTCCAAAAATAGAAAGAAAGCGGGAAAGAAAGCTTCTAGAAGAAAGCTACTTTAAAGCTCGATCACATCCGCTAGGAAGTTAGAAATTGTGTCCCGGTTCGGTGCATTTATGCCATCAATAGCAAAACACCACTTTTCTAGAATATCTTCAGTATCTGCAATGGATCTCAGGAAATCTTCAACCTCATTGGTTGCCTTTTCAAACTTTGCTGACATCATGGAAGTGTGACTTGGTAGAGTCTTATGTTTTTTTTTCTTTCATTCACTTCGGTACAATCTTCTTGTTGTATTTCTTTTTTCTTATGCATCTCCCATATCTTCTCACATTCGCCCTTTGAGATAGTAATGCTTTTAGGCCATGGGAGAATGGAAAAACACTTCTCGATCATATCAGGCTTTAGACTGCAAATCAATCTGCCCTCTACTGACTGGATCTCCCTTGTAGCCGGGTTGTAATGCTTGATTCAAGTGATTACGAACTCAAGACTCTGAACTGACATAGGAATAGATGTTGCTGCGAGGAGTCCAGAATGTCCCAGGTTCTTGATTGAGGTGTTGCCTGCGCTCTCCAAAGCATGTAGATCAAACATTGACTTGCTGTGATGCAAGTCTGTCTCAGCTGTTTTGATGTAATCATGATAGAGGGCTGATTCAGTCTTGAAAACATTGGGAGTGTACTCCATTTCAGAAAACTTGAAGAATGATTGTAAACTCGCCTGGGTTCAGACAAGTTTTGAACAACTTCTATTTTTAGAATGCTGATTTTCTTACTCCAATGAACAATTTTTTTGAAATTTTTTCTAAGATATGGGTTTTGCTCAGAATTTTGTTGCAAGACAACCCAGATCGTCCGTTTTTGAAAATTTTGAATTTTTCCTTAAAAAATAGTGTTGTACCCAAACCAAATTTTTTGCTTCATCAAGGCATTTTTGCATTTAGAAGTCTAAATCTTGCTAGAATGTTGTAGAACACAGTTTTGGGCAATATCAAGCATGGAGTTTTTGTCAATATTTTGTCAGTCAAAGTCAGTTTTATTGATCAGAACTGAAGCAGAGACTCAGATAAAAGCTTTTCATGATGGAGGAGCATCTCACGACGACATTTCATGGTGCATACGGTCATTTCAGTGATCGAAATAGAGTTTTCAGTGATCAAATCATGGAGAATTCTCAGGAAAAAGCCCAAAAGTGCAAGTATAGCCCAGGGGTGCCCAACTTGTTGAAGGTCAAGATCTTGTTTAAAATACTCAAGCATCCAGTCAATCTCTTTAGAATCAGTCTGGCTATCCATCGAGCTATTCAGCGAAGCATTTCGAGACCCACAGCTCCGACAAACAGCGATAGAAGTTGAAATCCTTAAAGTTCAAGATGTGAGAATTTTTCTCTTTTCAGGCAAAAGTGCGCCTCTAGCCTGAGGGCGCCCATCTTAAGGAGGGGGTTAATCTCGATAGTTTTGATGCCGAATGCAATCAATCCATTCACAACTAGTCTGCTTATCCGACGAGATATCAAGCACAGTCATCCGACTCTCAGAGTTCAGGCGGCAGTCGTCCAAAGATCAGCTTAAAATGGAGTTTTCATGTTTCTGAGCTTCTCCATTTGTTCCCAGTGCAAGTACAGGCCAGGGGCGTTGGTTTAAAGGACCCTTCAGATGGCAAAATTTGTAGACAGAGTCTTCATAACATCAGTAGTATTCTAGTCCAGCTCCGCATTGCACCATCTAGCTTGTCAATCCGACGTTTCAGGTGGTCGTGGTGGAGATTCTACCAAGCACATAATTTTATGGGCGAACCAACAAATGATTTTCAGTGTATTTCTGCAGTCTTGAGGCGCCTAGTCTTTAGGCTTGTCAGATGAGCCCGTTCGCGTTCGAAGTCTTCACGACTATTGAGTGTAATCAATTTATCTTTCCAACGAGCATAGCCGTCAGCCTCCAGCATTTGGCAGTCGCTCGTACGTGCGAGGTCTTTGGTGTAATACTGCAAAGTGAGGACGTCCAAAAAATGGCTAAGTCTGGAAGCGGTAATCTTAAATAAAATACGCACTGGAATTTTTGAGGTCTTAGAAGTAGTTTTCTTGCTTCGTCACCTCTAATGACTTCTCTTGTAGGCCCTTCTGGTTGTCCGTTAAAATAGATAGTACCTGAATCGGGTCATCCCAGCTCTAGATATCAGAGGTTAAAGTAGGGTACTTGGATGAAAGTTTGACTTTCGTCAAAATGACATCAGTGCAACTATGAGCCAGGGGCACTTTTACTTTTCAAGCCCTTAACACAACTTTCAGGTGTCGTGCATACAGTCGTTGGATGCAGAATATCTCCAGTCATGCAGTGAGCTTTGTCTCATGTCAGCAAGGTTCACCATTCGCCGTCAGCAGCCGTTTGAAGTGTCAGATGGCAGTTTAGGAAAATGGCTAAAGTCTGGAACCCGTAAAGCAATTTAATCAGAGGCGCCTAATTTTTCAAGGGGTTAAATGATGGATTTTGCAGTAGTGTCTCCTAGTAGACATTTCTTCCTTGTTCGGTAGGCTTTCCAATGAATTCTCCAGCTCAGTCTCAGCATCACCCGGTCACCCAGAAATCAGTGTCGAAGTTGGCCAGTCGTAAGAGTGCTATCAACTATAAAATAGGAAGTTAATAAAAAGTGCAATATCTTGAGCAAATGGACTCCTATGAGCTCAAGAGATGACTTTTCGGAATCAGTGAAGTCAAACGGTGAAGCCTAAAGCTTCATTCAATTGTCAACTGGAGTTTCAAATATTTTGCATATTTTAGCATTAAGTGGCGATTTCTATTTTTGGCGCCTTTGCTATTGCATAATAAATATTTTATTATTATTTATTTTTGAACTTGCAGTCAGTGGCAGTTCAACTGAAATGGTCCAATTGAAAGGCTTCTATTTCAGCTGAGGTTTTAAGTCTTGCAGTTATCAGATTGATGCGAATTTCATCTTCTTTAAGCATGGCGCCTTCTTCATTTATCATTCATATTTTCAAGAAAATTCGTATTTTTCAAGGAGATTCATATTTTCTTCAAAGGGAAAATCGTAATTCTCAAAGGCAAATTTTGTCAAAGGAAATTCATAATTTTGAAGCAAAATTCGTTTTTCTTCAAGGCAAAGGCGTATTTTCAAGCAAAATTCATTTTTCTTCATTCACAAGGTGTATTTTCAAGGGAGATTCGTATTTCTCAAACAAAGGCAGATTTCTCATCTATTTGCAAAGGCGATTTCTCCAATCACATTCTTTTGCAGGTTAAAGTTCACAGTTCTCAGCAATTTGAAGAATTCAAGGGCGATTTTCACAGAAAAAGAGCATCATAAAAACGTCTTTTTCATCCTTCAATCTCAGATTTCTCTTAGATTTCAATTCGCATGTTCTTGAAATTGGCAAAATTCGACAAGTCTCAGCATCTGATCATTTCTATATAGCTTCCTCGAATTAAAATCGTGCGTTTGATTTTTCAGGAATTTTAACCTCCAGAGCATTCATTCTCGAAGTTTCTAATTTTCTCAACTGAAAAAAGTCTTTGCATGGTCGAGTAGAAGTCAGATTTTGCATTTCTCGACGCTCGGTTGTCTAGAATCCTTTTCTCGACAAAACCCATATCTCAAGCTTTTCACGAAAATAACTCTTCGGAAGGCTATTTTAGCTTCAAAGAAGTTATTTTAGCTCTCGAAATGTTGTCGAATATAGCCGTGTTCACAGTCAACAGCGAGTTTTTCAAAGATAATGGCTGTCACTTCAGTTACGGAGCCGCCAAAGTTACCAGTCAGTGAAATGCTAGTTTGAGTATGCAAAGATTGTCAAGATTACTCAAGTTGTTGACATTCAGATACTGATGCAGTTGACAGCCTCGTTGAGGGGTTGATTGTTCGAGATCGCACTCAGTAGACTTCAGTTCCCACCTCTCAGGATAGACATTATACACAGGAGTTAACTTGGCGTTACCCTTTCAAGTTAACTGGCTGTCTCACCTCATGCATATCTATTCTGAGATTGACCTTGTTTACTTGGAGTTTCATTTAGGGTTTTTCGTTAACTGATGGTAGTCTTCCAGTTAACTTGTTTTCAATAAGGACGTGCATGCTCGCACACTTGTCCATTTTTAGATTAGATGTTTCGGTTAACTGAGGGTAGTTTCCCAGTTAACTGTATAGTTTACTTAATTAGGGTTTGGAGCATTGCTTGCATGCATTGCAAGAACTATAGATGACACAAGGTGATTTTAGGGTTCCCTACACCTTGATGTATATATAAAAGCTTTTTCTCATTTGTAAATAACTTTTATCGAGAGAGAAATATATGTTGCGCTACCTTGCCCTCAATATTGCTCTTTTGGTATTTGTTCATGTGTCTTCACTATTGCGATTAATTGTTATGCCACATAGGGTTTCATGCAATTGTAATGGTGGATTCTTTCTGTCTTGTGAATCTTTTATCATTATAATCAAGTGTTATGCCACATAGGGTTTCGTGAGATTGTGATGATAAAATTGTTTTGTGAGTCTTTACTATTTTGATCAAGTGTTATGCCACATAGGGTTTCATAAGATTGGCGTAGTAAATTCCTCCCATAGTTTAGATAAATCTGTTTGAACATCTTTATCATTGAGGTCAATTGTTATGCCACATAAGGTTTCAAGAGATTGAGATGATAAATCTGTTTTGTGTTAATTTACCATTGTGATCAATCGTTATGCCACATAGGGTTTTGAGAAATTACGGTGATAAATCTGTTTTGTGAATCTTTATCATTATAATTAAAGGTTATGCCACATAGGGTTTCATGAGATTGTGGTGATAAAGGTTGTTTTGTGAAGACTTTACTATTTCGATCAAGTGTTATGCCACATAGGGTTCCATAAGGTTGTCTTGGTAAATTCTTAAATCTGTTTTGTGCCCAATAAGCTTGTTTAGATTGAGATGATAGTTGCGCCACCTTGCCTTCAAGTAGAGAATCTAAACTCGTTTATCGTCCAATAGTCATCCCTGCTCCATTTCCTCATGCTCTGTTTTCTTGAGGAAACTGGATAGATTTAAAGTAGTTAGCTTAGTTGTAGTTAATGATCTGCGAAACTAGAAAATCCTTAGTCTAACGTTCTTGGTTTTCTTAACCTTGTGCCTCTTCCAGCTGAGAACAAAAAGATAGGACTTAGATTACTTTTCTTTTCCATGCATTCCAGCACAACGAGGGAGCTTCCCCTCCTAATTTGAAGAGCACTCATTGCGTAGTGTACATAGTTGTCCGTACAAACCTGCACTCTAGAGGTGTTAGATTTTACACCAACAAACAGCTAACCCTAATTTCTTCAATTTTTCACAAAAAAAAACTGGCACCTGGGTTTTGTTCAAAATATGATTAGAAATGAACCCAGTTGATTAGATTTGCAAAATACTGATGACTGATCAAAAAAGCAGCCAACCCTAGAGTTTGAAACTTTCTTGAAAAAGCTGTGATATGGGTTTTCTTCAGAGGACTGATTTGAGAGGACCTAGATGATTGAAAACTGAATGCACTGAGGATTTCACTGACATGTAAATAAAAAGCAGCTGCTGCAACTTGATGAAGTTCTTGAAAATTTCTTCAGAAGAATGAAGTGAAAAGACCCAGATGACTGAAAATTTGAAAACCTTGGCCTTCTCCTTGAAAAACTTGATCTTCTGGGTGAAAAAGCTTGGAAAAAAAAAGCAAGGGTTGAAGTTGCTAGTCTAAAAATTTTGATGAAAAACCAGCAAACTAAGCTCTTGAATCTTGAGAAAATTCTTCAAACTTGCTGCTCCAACTTTCTCCTTTGAATGCTACCTGTAAAAATAATAAAAATTACATGAAGAGAGGTGTTAAATAGATTTAGGGTTTTGCTTTTGCTTTTATTTTCAAAAACCCTAAATCAGTTGTTCATTGAATTTGGACGCCATCATCCTTCACTTGCAATTTTGAAACTTTTTGAAAATCTTGAAAAAATTTCTAAGGCATGAGAAGATGGGCGCCCTTCTTCACCAGGGGCGCCCACTTTAAGCAGTGTAAGTCAAATTTTTGAAATTTACAACTTTTCTTCATTTTGACCCCCTACTTCACCTTCGATTTTCGGATTGTAGATTGATCTAACGAACGAGCTGAAGGATCCATCGCGGAGCCTGATTGATTCTAAGAAGGTTGTTTGGGAGGCATCTCTGGCAAAACACTTCATCTTGAGCTTCGAATTCATGGGAGCCTTTTCCTTCCAGGGGCGCCCATTTTGTCCAGAGTTAGCCATTTTCATGATCTTCAATTTCTTCATTGACTCCTCTTCTATAGATGATCTCGTCGAATCTGGTGCTCTGGGTGTCGGATTGATTGCCTGTTATGCTCATCGCGAAGCTAACGAGATATTAGGAGGGGTCTTCTGAGATGAACTTCGCCAAACAATGAATTTTAGGCCCTCAAAAGCTTGGGCGCCCATCTTGGCTGGGGGTGCCCATGTTTACCAGAGTTAGATTATTTTTTACTTTTTCTTGCTTGCTTTTGAATCTTGGTTCTTAGCTCTCATTTCACCCTACTTTCAGCTCCTCGTATTTGGTGACTGCAACCTCTGATTGACGTGCTAGATATCTCGTTGGAAAGCTTGATCAACTAGGAAGAAATTACATTAGAGACACTTTGTGAATTCATCTGTTTAAGCCCCTGAAAACTTGGGCGCCTTTTCTCTCCTGGGGTGCCCAAACCTTCCAGACTTAGTTTATTTTTATGAACTTTCACCTTCAAGTCTGAAACCTTCATTCTGTATCTTTGACTTCGATCTAAATTTTTCGGAAGACAACTAGTCGAATGATCTGACAAAGACAGGCGTGTTGAAGCTGGCTGAATACTGAAGAGATCAAGCACATTAACAAACTTTAACTACTAGATCAGGTGCCTCAAAAATTTGGTCGCCCTTCTTCACCTGGGTCGCCCACTTTTCCCACAATCAATTTTTGATATTTTTCATTTTCTTCCTTCTGACCACAGTTTGGAACCTCCCTGTTCGGCCTCGAATCCGGGATGACTAGATGATCTGTTGATTACACCATCAAAATCGCTGCGGAGCTGGTAGAGAACTGAGCAACTTCAACTTAGAGCTCAAACCCTAATTTCATCATCTGGTGCCCTAAAAAGATGGGCGCCCTTCTTCACCTGGGGCACCCAAGTCTGGCAGTGTTAGAAAATTTTCATCATTTTTCATTTTCCTCTTCGTTCTTCGTGACTGCTTACCAACTCGACTTATGTCGAATGCTTTGAATGTTGAATCTCACACCTTGCAGCTGACTGACCTCCATTGATGACCTCGGAGCTCCTGATATGCTTCTAAAAAGTAGAATAGACACAGTAGGGCAAAACTAATTATTTTGAGATTTTGACTACACCAACCTGCTATGGACGTATTTTGAGCCAATCAAAATCAGTTTGAACCCTAACGGACCAAATTTCTATTTTTAGAAAGTTTTGCCAGTATCCATTTCCCAAGAAACCCAGAAAATGTTACTAATTTTAGAAAATTTCTAAAAATAGCAATTTTCCTAAAATTTAGGGATGAAAAACTGAGATCTGGGTTTTGTTGGTTAAGATGCTCTGAGCAGACCTAGATCGTCAAATTTTCAAAATTTTGCTTTTTAACTCATGAGAGACATGCACACCCAAGTTTTGACCTTTTTGATTGTTTTAACAAGACTTTTACTCATTTCTTCAAAATATCTAAGGGTAACAAAAATTTTAATTTTGGGGTACAACATTGTTCTTCATTGCTCTTGCTATTTTGATTTCCGTTTCATATGGTTTTAATTTTTAAAAAGTTGAAATATCGATTCACCCTCCCCCCCTCTCAATATTTCCTATGTGCTCTTCAATTGGTATCAAAACGTGGTTCCTTCGAAAGTGAGCTTAAACGCTTGGAGGTTGATCTTGATTGCACACATGGGTTCTCATGAAGGTCTTGCTATGAATAGAGATCCCTTATTCAATGGCTGCAACTATGCATTCTTGAGTGTTTGAATGTGCACCTATCTAATGTCACTTGGTTTTGATGTTTGGAGAAGTGTAGTAATAGGTTATACAATTCCATCAACTCCTTCGTCAAATGCAAATGGAAAGAAAGCTTTTAAGAATAATGCAAAAGCTATGAATGCTATCTTATGTGGTTTGTCAAAAAAAAAAATTGTGAAGGTGATGCATTGTGATACTTCACATGAGATTTGGGAGAAGCTTCAAAAAACATATGAAGAGATGACAAGGTTATGAAGGAAAAGCTTCAAACTCATCGAAGACATTTTGAAAGTCTCAAGATGCAAGAAGAGTGTAAAGACCCTTGCAAAATTTCAACTTACTTTGTTGTTTTAGTGCCTTAGAAATTTTGTCAAACACTTTGCTTGCAAACTGATAACTGCTAGCAATTGCTTTTTTGTTTGATTTGTTCTTGTTTTGAATGATGCGATGATGTTTGAAACACTTATCTATCAATGCTAAATGTCTACAGATGTATTAGAGATGAAAAGCAAGTATTTTTGTATTTTCTCAATGCACATAGATGACTGAATTCTATGTTAACATGCAACTACAGCAAGGTGGCATTTTAGCAAACACTTGGTAAGGAACCCCAAAACTCCATAGTATTGCTATTATATGTTCTCTACCTGACTACAAATATGACTATGACTGCTTTGCAATTTGACTGAAATCTCATTCAAATGTTCGCCCTCACGAATGTGCAATTACATTGATAAGATGAGAGACTTTTATGCAATACCAATGCAAATATGAGGTCTGATATGACTTGAACCAAATTACAATATTCTTTCAATGACTTGAACAAATCGCCCTTGTATGAGGAAGACAATTCTTCATTGCTGATATGACAATAACTAAATGATGTGATTCTATTATCACGGAATCTAGTAGCGCTCGTTCCACGGATAACCCCCCTATGAAACTTGTCTGTTTCCTAGGTTCATGAAGTTCAAGCACGCAAAATGAGGTAATTTTCAAGCCACCTAGAAATGTGTTCCAAAGCATCAAACAGTCAGTTTGAGAACCCCCCTACGTTCACCTCGCGAAGATCTTTGAAACAAGTACCTTCACGAGGTCTCGCTGTCAATACTTAGTGAAATTGGGAAAAGTGTAGTTGTGTCTTAAAACAGTGCTCCAACTCACTATGAAAAAATGACTAAGTATTGAAATTGCAGAAGCACTAAAATTCAGCACCTCTGCACTTAAGTGATTTTTATAAAGTGCAATGGCGCTGAATTTTAGCGCTTCTACACTTATTTTCTAGACTTAGCCAATTTTGGCTAGGGCGTGGGTTTTTGCCTCCTTTACATGTTTCACTTAGTTTGCCTTAACTCATGCCACTTTTTATTGTAGGTTCTTTATGAGCACTTAAAGGTGTTTTATGTTTTTTTTTCCATCATTTGTGGTCTTTATCTTCATTCCTTCTTGTTGGGCGAACTCTCCTCAAGCTGCAAAATACGTTTTGAAGAAATCTCAATTCCTCCAAACAAGGCTTTATCGTTTTTCTTTTGGTACGTCATTTCTCTTACCTCTCCTCTATTTCCTTCATTTTTATGCTTTGTTTTGAGCAAGTCTTGGTGATTTGTAAATGCATTTATTTTTGTTCTCCATTTCTTCATGCGTTTTTTCCTAACTCACGCATTTTCTTTCTTTCCTTTCTATCTTCGGTGTTTCGTGTTGATGTGTGGGCGTTTTCTTCTTCCCCTTTTCGCATTTCTTCCTTGTCTTCATGCGTGTTGCTCAACTGTAGAAACCCTAGTTTCCCCTGATTTTGCTTTTGACTAAGTTTTGGTTTGTTTTTTGTAGTTTTTGATTTTTTTGACGTTTTTGAGGTTTTTGAACAATAAATGAAGAATGCAATTTTGCTTGAAAAATGATAATAAATTCAATACAAATAAATCTACTTTGATAATGATGAAATCAATAGCCAGAATGGATGCCAATCTTAATATAAATCTTCTGAGACAGTTACAATGAAGGTCTGATAACATGCAAAGTGAAAGGCAATGATTTTATGAAAACCTGATTTTTTTGATACAACAATAAATGATCAGCTTGAGAAGGTACGGCTGCAATGAATATTGGTTTCTCCTCCAGTCTGATGATCCCAAAGTCTCCAGCAACCCCAGCGCTCCAAGATAATGAAGATTGCAAGTCAAAAGATAGGCGCTTTGGCTCAAAGCAAAACACGCCTTTTCATGCAAGTACGGCCTGACAGAAAGGTACGACCTGTTGCTGTAATAAATGCAATTTGTACGGCTCTTCTGGAATCTCTGGATATGATAAACATAGGTGCCTCTATGCAATAATCCTTCTGAATAATGAATATCTCTGATAACTCTAAAGTTTGTCTCAATATAAAGCTCTGTAATTTCTTCTGAATGAAGAAATCTCTCAGCTGCAATAGATCAAGTGTTATTTCACACTCTCTGAATTACTTCCAGTGGAGATGGCTCATTCCCCAAGGAATTCGAACTTGAAACCCTAAAGTATCTTGCTCAGATCAAAGTTGATCAATTTCTCAAAATCAATAATCACATAATGGCACAAAACCCAATGCAAATGCACTATATCTCTCAAAAGTGCGATTTCCTCAATAATAGGGTTTTAATAAAATATTCAACTTTTAATCTTTTAATTTCTCCATAGTCTCAGCCAAATATTTTATAATAATTTATAATGATCAATTTGGCCCCTTCTGATGATGGCGACCCCCTCAAGAATAATCACTTAAGTTATAATTTAATATTATAACTTTATATTATAATCATCAAATAATTAATATTTAATTAATATAATTAAATATTAATATCTCCCCGTTACTCATCCGATGACTGATCATCTCTAAGCACGAACACAAGTGATTCTGAACATGCCAGCCATACGCTAAAATAGCAGGGTCCCACGTCGCCAGAACTGCTAAAAATAGCAACTTCTACAAGAAGTCTCCGATCGAGCCCAAACGAAAGGATCAAACTTCACCAACTGAAGCTGAGCCAAGCTCCAAAATGACCCTCTATCCAGTCCATTAGCCTACGAGGGTCGTATGATAGGCCAATCCTGTGCTCCGAGAGATGTCACTGAGAAGGGGACATGACAGTCTGCCCCTCCTGAAATTGCTTGTCCTCAAGCAATCTCAATGCCGGATGCTGCAAAATATCCTCGCTCTCCCATGTAGCATCCTCAACAGGAAAATCTCTCTATTTCACTAGATATTCCTTGATAGTCCTCCTACGCAACTGTCGCTCCCTATACTCCAGGATGGACTCAGGTACTAAAATCAGCTTTCCCTCATCATCTAAGGGAGGTAGAACTGCAGACGGTACCACACGATGACCCAATGCCTTCTTGAGGTGTGACACATGAAAAATGTTGTGTACCCTGCTCTCTGTTGGAAGCTCAAGCTTGTAAGCCACCTCGCCAACTCTCCTCAGGATCCTAAAAGGTTCGTAATAACGTGGATTAAGCTTCTCTAACCCACTCTTCCTAAGAGTGGACTGACGGTAGGGCTGCAGCATGAGGTAAACCATGTCACCAACCTCGAAATGCCTCTCCGTCCTCTTCTGATCCGCATACTGTTTCTGCTGATTTTGTACCTTGGCTATATTCTCCTTGAGAGCCCTCATACTGTCCTGACTCTCCTGCAACCAACCTCCTGCACTCGGCACTCTACTGTCGCTTAGTAGCAAATCAAGGAAACTTGGCGCCTCATACCCGTACAACGCCATGAAGGGTGACATCTGAATGGTCATATGGAATGTCGAGTTATAGCGATACTCACACAAATGTATCCATTTGACCCACGCCTTCTGCTGCCCTGCTATATAGTTCCTGAGGTACCCTTCCACCCACTTATTTACTATCTCCGTTTTCCCATCTGTCTATGGATGATAACTCATGCTCAGAGTGAGCTCGGTCCCACAAAGCCTAAATACCTCCTGCCAAAAGTTACTTAGGAACCGACTATCTTTGTCGCTCACAATGCTTCGAGGCAACCCATGAAGTCTAAACACCTCGTGAAAGAATACCTCTGCTACCTGTGTAGTTGTGTAAGTCGTGGTGATCAGAAAGAAGTGGGCATACTTTGTAAGCCGATCCACAACTACATAAATGCAATCACGCCCTTGGGCTTTAGGCAAGCCTATAATAAAGTCCATTGACAGGCATTCCCACTTCCTGTTAGGAATCGGAAGTGGCTACAACAAACCTGCCGGGTATGTGTTCTCCTGCTTGTTCTACTGACAAACAGGGCAATCACGCACATACTGAAGAACATCTCCCTTGAGTCCTTTCCATGTGAACCTCTCCCGTATCTGCCTGTAAGTCTTGAAGTATCCGGGATGTCCTGCTGTAGGCATGTTATGAAAGGCCCTCATAACAATGTTCTTCACCTCTGACCCTGGGATCAAAAATATCCTGTTCTTGTAAATGATCAAGTCATTTACAAGCGTATACCTAGTATCAACTGCTGATCCCTCAACAATGTTGGAGGCCCAACTATCCTTGGCATATTCTGCCACTATCATATGCCTCCAATCCTCTGAGATATGAACCATAGTGCTCAAATAGGGTCTATGTGAAAGTGCATCAACCACTACATTTTGTGTACCTTTGATATATGAAATATCAAAATCATAAGCCTGCAACTTACTGACCCATTTCTGCTGCCTGTCATTAAGATCTCGCTGCCCTAAAAAGTGTCTCAAGCTATTGTGATCAGTTTTAATGCAGAATTTGCTGCCAACAAGATACTGCCTGAATTTTGCTAAGGCATGCATGATCGCGAGCATCTCCTTATCATAAATACTGTATAGTCTCTCGGGCCCTCTAAGTTTGTGGCTCTCGTACACAATCAGGTGCTTGTCCTGCATAAGCACCGCACCAATGCCCTCACCTGATGCATCACACTGAAGCTCAAAAGGCTTCGTAAAATCTGGAAGTGTTAACACTGGGCATGTGGTCATCAACTCCTTGAATCTATCAAAGCATTCCTGTGCCTTAGGAGTCCAAATAAATGCCCCCTTCTTCATTAAATCTATTATTGGGGCTGCATGTTGTGAATAACCATTCACGAATCGGTGGTAGAATCCACACAAACTGAGAAACCCTCTCAACTGTGTCAGGTTTGCCAGTGTGGGCCAATCAATAATGGCACAGATCTTTTCAGGATCCATGCGCACTCCATCTACACTGATAATATGACCAAGATATAGCAATTCGGTCATTCCCAAGTCACACTTGGATTCCTTGGTGTACAAGGACTCCCTCTCCAAGATAATCAATACAGTCTCCAAATGAGCCAAGTGCTCCTGCCAAGTCCTACTGTATATCAGGATGTCATCAAAAAAGACCAACACAAACCTCCTCAGTAATGAATGAAAAACCCTGTTCATCATAGACTGAAAAGTGGCTGGCGCATTAGTGAGCCCAAATGGCATCACTACGAACTCAAAGTGCCCACAATGACATCTGAAGGTTGTCTTCTCTATGTCCTGCTCACGGACTCTGATCTGATGATAACCCAACCGTAAATCAATCTTAGTAAAGTAACATGCCCCATGGAGCTCATCAATAAGCTCGTCAATCCTCGGTATCAGGTATCTATTCTTGATTGTCCTCTTATTCAGGACCCTGTAATCAATGCACATATGTAACGTTCCATCCTTCTTCTTCACCAATACGACTGAAGAAGCGAACGGTGACTTGCTAGGTCGAATGTGATCCATAGCAAGTAACTCCTTTATTGTCTTCTCGATCTCATCCTTTAATCTTTTAGGATGCCTGTAAGGAGCTATCATAACCGGTTTCGCACCCTCCTCGAGCTCAATGATGTGTTTTATGCCCTTGTCTGGAGGTCTACCTGGCGGAATATCATTGAACACCTTGTCATGCTTGATTCTGAACTTCTGAATGTCCGGATGATACTCTGTCTTTTGCTGTCCCTCCTGTATAGGTGCTAAATGACACTCGGCAGCCCACTCTACCATGTCATGACGCATGAGCCGCTCCATCTGGCGAAAAGAAATTGTTTTGAGGTCACTGTCCCGAATTGCCTTAAGTATGTGAGTCTTCCCATCAACCTCAAAACGGATCTCCATGTCCCTGAGATGAAGTGTGACCTCCTCCAATGAATGTAACCACTTCATTCCCAAGACCAAATCAATGTCCCCCATATTAACAACGTAATAATATGCCTTGAACTCATAATTGTTCAAGCATAAAGGGAGATCCTTTATCATGCGTTCGCATCTCAAAGTATATCCATCTACCACTTTGACTCTAATGCCCTCGAACTCTTCAGTGATGAGTCCATGTTTCTCAACGAATTTAGCATATATGAAATTATGCGTGGCTCTTGTATCCAATAGGGTAATGACCCTCTGTCCTGCTAACACACCACGAATCCGAAAAGAACCCTCCTGTTGGATGCTAGATAAACAGGCCTCCTATATCTGAAGCTCGAGCTCTGTCTCTGCTCTAGGCTCTGGAGCCTCTGACTCTGAATCATCGGAATGCTCCTGCTGTTCGGAATTTTCTGATTCAGAGTCCTCATAATACGCCCACATCACACGATTTGCCTTGCCCTTAGGTCTTAGAGGACAATCGTGATTGGCGTCATATGGTCCTTTGCAGTAGAAGCAAAGCTTCTTCCTGCGAAGGTCATTAAGGGCCTCACGATCCAAAGGTGGGGCTGCTGATTTACCTTTTGAATTGTTTCTAAAGTCTAATTTTTCTTTATTAAAATTAGATTTATCCTTATTTCTGTTAAAGCCCTTGTTATCCCTGAATGATGAAGAACCTCTGGAGTTGAATCTACTCGACAGTGCTGCTAACTCCATGTTTCGTGCTTTCTTCATTGCCTCCTGTAATGACGGAGGATCAAAGGCTTTGATCCAGCCTCTCAGTGGCTCAGTCAAACCTTCCATGAAGAGTACTACCAAACGCCTCTCTGATATGTTCGGAACCATGACGGATAGCCTCTGAAAGTCACTGATATAAGTCTCTAGATTGCCACTCTGCCTCAACTGTGCCAAATCTCTGAAGTAGGTTTCCGGATCCTTCCTATCAAACCTCTCAACCAATCTGTCTACAAACTCCTAGTATGAAGTGATCCTGTCATGCTGTAGCATCACCATACCGTGGTGCCACCAATCATAAGCAACTCCCTCCAGATGTAGTGTCGCATAATGAATGGCATCTCTCTTAGCCATCAGGTGTAGTGTGAGGAATGTATCCAGTTTACTAATCCATGCTTGGGCTGTCATCTTACCACTACCATCGAACATCACCAAATTGAGCCTATTTGTTGCATGTTTCAAATCACTGTTCTGGTATCTAGGCCTCCAATCCTGTCGACCTCTATGATGCTCTCATCTTTGAGTGACAAAACGGTCGAATGAAAGCCTTTCTTTGACTGCAGGAGGTACCAACTCCCATTCCTCATTCGCTGCCATAAGCGTATCAGTGAACAACTCCTCATGATCCTCATCTGCATCGACCTCCTCGGCCTCCTGTCTCACAAATGTAGGCCTGGTAGGCCTGTCTGCTGTCCGTGACACTGTCCTAGGAGCCCTTCGTGACCCTGCATCACTCCTGTCATCGTCACGATGTGGTGACGGTCTCCTCGAAGTACCCAATCTATGCAGTGCCACTGCCACCTGCTGTAGTACATCATCGGAATGTCGTTGCCCTGCATGAAGATCTCTGAGTGCATGCAAAACCTCTGGATCATCTTGATCTCTATTATTAGGTGGGATCTATGTCCTAGGTATATCTGTTCTGTAAGCCCTATCATTCCTGTCAGCCATGTTTTCTGGCTGTCTGCTCAAACTGCGTTGCCTTTCAATCAAGGCACGTCTACGAGTATAATACCTGTATGTTTCAAACTCCTCTGGCTGCATATGATGGCTAAACCCTCAGGATGGTAGGATTTAGCTCTGATACCACTGTAGAAACCCTAGTTTCCCCTGATTTTGCTTCTGACTAAGTTTTGGTTTGTTTTTTGCAGTTTTTGATTTTTTTGGCGTTTTTGAGGTTTTTGAACAATAAATGAAGAATACGATTTTGCTTGAAAAATGATAGTAAATTCAATACAAATAAATCTACTTTGATAACGATGAAATCAATAGCCAGAATGGACGCCAATATTAATATAAATCTTCTGAGACAGTTACAATGAAGGTCTGATAACATGCAAAGTGAAAGGCAATGATTTTATGAAAACCTAATTTTTTTGATACAGCAATAAATGATCAGCTTGAGAAGGTACGACTGCAATGAATATTGGTTTCTCCTCCAGTCTGATGATCCCAAAGTCTCCAGCAACCCCAGCGCTCCAAGATAATGAAGATTGCAAGTCAAAAGATAGGCGCTTTGGCTCAAAGCAAAACACGCCTTTTCATGCAAGTACGGCCTGATAGAAAGGTACGACCTGCTACTGTAATAAATGCAATTTGTACAGCTCTTCTGGAATCTCTGGATATGATGAATATAGGTGCCTTTGTGCAATAATCCTTCTGAATAATGAATATCTTTGATAACTCTGAAGTTTGTCTCAATATGAAGCTCTGTAATTTCTTCTGAATGAAGAAATCTCTCAGCTGCAATAGATCAAGTGTTATTTCACACTCTCTGAATTGCTTCCAGTGGAGATGGCTCGTTCCCCAAGGAATTCGAACTTGAAACCCTAAATTCTCTTGCTCAGATCAAAGTTGATCAATTTCTCAAAATCAATAATCACATAATGGCACAAAACCCAATGCAAATGCACTATATCTCTCAAAAGTGCGATTTCCTCAATAATAGGGTTTTAATAAAATATTCAACTTTTAATCTTTTAATTTCTCCATAGTCTCAGCTAAATATTTTATAATAATTTATAATGATCAATTTGGCCCCTTCTGATGATGGCGACCCCCTCAAGAATAATCACTTAAGTTATAATTTAATATTATAACTTTATATTATAATCATCAAATAATTAATATTTAATTAATATAATTAAATATTAATATCTCCCTCGTTACTCATCTGATGACTGATCTGTTTGAAGCTGACGAACACTGAAGTGATTCTGAACACTGCCAAAGCCATACTGCTAAAAATAGCAGGGGTCCCACGCTGCCTGCCAGGAACTACTAAAAATAGCAACTTCTGCAAGAAGTCTCCGATCGAGCCCAAACGAAAGCCTACTGATCAAACTTCGCCAACTGAACTGAGATAGGCTCCAAAATGAACCTCTATCCAGTCCATTATCCTACGAGGGTCGTATGATAGGCCAATCCTGTGCTCCGAGAGATGTCACTGAGAAGGGGACATGACATCAACCTCACGCGTTTTCTCTTTTCATCATGGTTTCTTTGTCTATTGGTTTCCTTCTTCTTCCCACGTCTTTTCTTTTCAAATGCCAGCTGAGGTTTTGTTTTTTTTTCAGTTTACCACCATTTACACCAATATGTAATGGTGTGGTAAAATGTAAGTGTTCTCCCCAAAATGAGTGGTGCAAGGGTTTCTATTCAAAACGCGTTTTGCAATTGTTGGTATAATGGAAATTCATGCTTCAAAATTGTCAAAGCGTTGTTTTAAAAAATCATTACACATTATTTTTCAAGGTTCATGCTTCAGATGTAGAGGTGCTAAAATTCCCCACTTTTGTACCAAATAGACTATCAAAATTTTCTATCACTGGTGAAGTGCAGAAGCGCCAAAATTCAACGCCTCTACACCAAGTCCATTTTTGCTCAAGTGCAAGAGTGTTGAATTTTGGCACCCTTACACTTTTCATTATTTTTCTTCCTAACACTACAAAACTTGCCAGTTTCACCTCGTTTCTCATTCCTTCCACTCCATGCATCGTTTTGCATCCCTTGTCACCCGCTTCATGCTTACTCAACATCATTGCTTGCTTCACGCATCCCAATGTTGTTTTCCAACTAACGTTTGTTGATTCCACATCTTGCAATCTCTTTTTAAATCTCATCAAAAGGTCCTCGAAGTTGTTGCTTGTAAATTCAGTTGCTCTCAGATGACTGTCAAAAAACCTCCATCGTCTACAAGGGATAAAGACAAAATGAAGTACAAATATCAAGGTGTTTATCCGCCGACTATGGTGGTCTCCAAGGTGGAAGAGATAAAAGACACAGAGGTTGGTCATCAAGACCTAGTTGATTTTGTAGAGAGAACTGAGAATAAGCCTCTTGATGATTCTATGAGAGTAATCGTACACAGTAACTTGCATTTGGTGTCTATGTTCCCTATTGCTGCACATATAACAAAATTTGTCCTTCAAGTTGCATCCCACTACATCGGGGAAAGCAGAAGTGTGATTGATTCTTCTAGACACGAGATATTGAGACTTGACCCTGACTTCTTTGATATTGTGTTCAGAGTTCCACAAATGGAGAAGTACATTGACATCTCAATACAAAAAGCATAGGAAGTCTATGACGCTTATCCCAACAAGGCTAAAAACCTGATAATTAGCCAATGGTTGAAAAAGCCTGTAATGTCCCCTTTTTGTCCATACGCTCTTCATTTGGATTTAGCCTATTTCCAAAAATCCATAGGCTAATCTAAGGTGGAAAATTAGGGTTTCCTCTTTCAAATACTGCTCAGTTGGCGTTCAAAGGTTGTTGTGCAGACTTACTATTTATAGCAATTCGCTATTTTTAGTAACTCTATCTTTTGGCAGTATCTGTCTAGTAGCAGTTCTATCCTTTGCAGGTTAGTGTTCAGTTTGGCTATATGTTGTTTTGATGTGAACTTACTATTTATAGTAGTTGGCTATTTTTAGTAAGTCTAAATTTGGTAGTAGCATCATCAGCAACTCAACTCAAGTCATCTTGCTATCCATCAGTTTCAGTATTGGCATTGGTTTTGGTTATCTCCATGGACTGAGTTTTTATACTTAGTCAAATTTCATGTTTCTTAGTTGTACCCCACGCCTAGGAGTAATAACTTCATGTTGTTTTAAAACAGGGGCCATTAAGGGGGTCATTTGTGCATTTAATAATTTATTAAATGCTTTATTATTGCAAAGTGAAAAGGAGGTTGAGTAATATTATATTATTTCAAAAAGTAAAATGCAAAAAGGTGGCATCCCTTTTGGAAGTTGAAGTGATTCAACTTCTTGGAATTTGAAGAGTTCTTGTTGCTTCATTTGCCAATTGAAGTTTATATATTGTTGTTGTTTAAAGAGCTGATTATGCATATTTTTTGAAGAGCAAAGTTACGCTGCTGGAATGAATCCAGAATCCGGCTAAGGGAAAGCTTAGCAAATTTACTCCATTCTTCGGGCCTGCAACTATGGTTCCCTAAGTGGTGGATTGAGAGTGTGCTTCATCCAGAAGTACATATTGAGCATTATTGTGGAGTTTTGGTGAGATACTTCCAATTTTTTATGTTGTTGGTTTATTATGGCTTAAAGTGATTTTTGTATACAACTTTTAGTATGAATTTTATTAGCTTTTGGGTATTGAAGATATGCATTCCTAGCACATGGGCACCCCTTCCCATAGAAGATCAGAATTTATTTCAAAGTATTTATTTTTATTCTTGCAAAATCGCCCTTGCTAAGGGTCGTACCATGTTGGGAGCATTGAGAATTGTGCAAGTAAATTAATGGTTGTTTTTTGAAGTTGTTTCATCATCATGAAATGGGTGCCTATCCTCTAGAGGTTCATTGCAATTGATTTCACTCAATTTGGAGGTAAATTGATAAAGTTATGTGCATTTCATTGATGTACAGTTTGCTAGTCTGATTTTCTGTATTCTCTATTTTTTATCAAACTTGTTAGTTTTTGATATAATGCTGGTTTGGGCTTCATTTCTATATCATTATTGTATTGTAAGAGTTAGAGGAAGTGTTACTCTAATCATTGATTGATTTGGAAGCATATCTTTCTTATTTACAGCTGTTTAATTCATTGTAAAGCTGATTAGTAGTACTAATAGTTATTTATTTTATTTGCTGCAATTAGTTTAAATTTTCATACTCCTATGATTGAGTGGTTGAGTTTAAATAATCATCTTTCTTAATTGTATGTTTCCCCCCACTAAATAAGTGGTTGTGTGGACTGTATTCCCCCCACATTAATAAGTGAAAGTGAGGATTTAAATGGCTGGCTTGCCGCCTTTAATAATGTAATAATCTCACCCACTGAATAAGTGGAGTATCCCCACTGCTTGTGGATGCCTGCATCAACAGATGAATTGTAATTTCAGTTCAGTTTACTCCTAATGTTCTTCTGACCATATGCTATCACCTCACCCACATTGGGATCTTGGTGAACATTCTTGGTTAGAGTTACTTCCATGCTGATTTTCTTTTGGAGCTAACGCTAATCAGTGACTTGTTGCTGATTTCTGTGTTAAATTTTGAGAAAAAATTAAGGGGATTATTTCAGTGGTATCAGAGCAAAATATCTTGCCATCCTGTTGATCAGTGCTTTATGTTTAGGCAGAAGAGTGAAAGAGATCTCTGGTACTACATCGAAAGTCAAAGCAGATTCTAGTTCAACTCCTTGTGGTATTCAAAAGTTGGCAATTAGGCATGGCTAATGAAGAAGAGATGAAGTTGGCTGAGACTCTGTTTATGGTTGGAAAGAGACTTGGTAAATAATTTCAGTCAAGAGAAAATGAAGAGAACATTCTTCATTTGTTAGAACAATGTTTGAGACAAGTGAAGCCATCACCTTCAGAGATAATGGAGTTGGCACTAGCTCCTGTAGTGAATTCTTTGAATCAGCCCTATTGGTTGGGGCATCCTGATGAAGAGACCAAGTTGCTGATTTCTTCTTGTTTCATGGAGATAATAAGAAATGTAAATCCCCATTTTCCTTATGATGTTGAAACCACGAAGATCATATTAAATATGATAGTGGAATGTTTTCAAGAAGAGTTGCTATTTTAAAAACATTTTCCGAAGTTGGTGCTTGTATCTTATTGATAGAATTTGAGATGGAGAATCAGATTTATCACTTATTTAATTATCTTTTCACCTCGACTTGGAATGAGCAAGAAGAGAGTATGCTTGCAGCTGTCATAAATGTTCTGGTCTCTACAATTAAAGAAGCTAATAGTCTTCCTAAAATTGTCCAAACTCTTCTCTTGGATGCTTATAAACATGAAGAGCAGATTTCTCCCACTGCTGATTTGTTAGTTAAAGAAATTTTCAGTCAATGTGAAGATAAGTTGAAACCATTTTTGAAGAAGATTGTTGTGAACAAAAAGGAGATTTCTGAAGCTGAAGAGGAGGATGAAAGTTGGAATCCCTTTGAAGACATTGCAAAAGTTCAAGGGGTATCCACAAATTTGCACTTATCCAAGCATTCTATAGAAGAATGTAATATGTCAGTGGAAGCCTTGAAGACTAGTGAAGTACTCTTGTTTTCTACAAAGGAGAACAGTGAGTTGGCTTGTGTTAAGAAGCCTCATGTTGAAGATTCAAAGAAAGAACTTTTGGAAACAAAAGTTGAAACAAAGATGCATGAAGAGGCCATAAGTGCAGATCCAAATGAAGAAGAAGTTGGGATGGAAGGAGTTATGAATTCAATCAGTGAATTGCTTCTTCACAATTCCGAAGGATGCTCATTTGAAAGTGAAGCTAAAGAGGAGAAAGAGATAGAGGAAGCAGTAGTCACTTTCTATTCCAAAGCTGATTTGACTAACTCCCTAGAATCATGTGTAGGAGACAACATGGAAGGTGAAATTTCTAGTAGTTATAAGGCATATTTTTCTTCATCGGAAATAAAGCTAAGGAAAAAAGCTAAGGAATTGGAAGGCACTATGGATGGAATGATGAAGAGTGTTCATCATATGCGAGACAAGTTGAGGAGTACAACTCAAACCATTTTTGAAATCTTTATCCATCAAAATTGTTCTACATCATCTCAACCAGTATATAATGATTGCAGCTCAAGTTCACACATTGCTAATAATGGAATTCAAATTTTGTCAAATCTTGATAGAATTCATAGACATGTAGAATAGTTGATTTATAATGTGCTTAGGGGAGAAGTTGTATGTTGCATTTCTATTGATGACATGAAGTCTATTAAATTTACTTTGGAGGAAATTAAATCTAGTATTTTGCACATCCTTTGTGACAAAGACATAGTGGCCAATATTGCTAACAAGGCATTGGAGTGGAATGAGCTTACCAAAGCAAAGTTACAAGAAGTGCATGAGACTCTAACTGAAGCAAAGAATCATATTTCTGTTGTTCAATATTCATGGGAGCAAGAAAACAATAGAAGAGCTGAGGAGCTTCAAGAAATTCTTGATGAGCTTGATCTCATACAAGAAACATATGATTTGGAATGCTGTCCTGAGAGACCAAAGCATTCAAATTCTCAAGTTTTTCAAGCTTTTGATAATCTCTTATATGAAGAAGGTGCTAGTAAGGTTTATGTAAATCCTTTTTTTGAAAATGATGAAGAAATTGCTTTAGAGATTACTGAAGAAGGGGATTTGAGTTTGTCTTCTAGCATTGGAGAGTTGATACATGAGTTGCATGAAGTTGAATCTATTGCTGCTCCTAGTGCATCCACTCGGCAAGAATTGGTAATTCTTGAAACACAAAGAAATGAAGGCATTCTTATTGTTCATCAACAAAGAGTTGATGGGTTTGTTGATGAAGGTTTAATTTATTTTTTGATGAGGATGCTTGTGAGGCTCATATTAGATTTTAGTTCATCACCATCTTTTCTTAGAGTGATAGATTTCAGAATTGTATTTGATGAAGGATTCATGGAATTTTTTCAGCAAGTCATATCACAAGATTCTAGATTTGATTTCTTCAACGAACAAAGGTTGGTTGAATACTTCTTGGAATTTCAAGAAGTGGCATTGCAGATGGAACAAGCGAATCAAAGGATTCATGTGAGAGTAATTATCAGTTTGAGAAGTGGTTCTTCATGGTTGTTAGTTTGGGATCTTGGCATTACTTGGGAAGAAGGCAATTTCAAAGTAGATAGACCAACATATAATATTTAGAATGTAGTTGTGACCATTTGCTTTTGTGTTGGAAAAAGTATTCAATTTCAAATTAGTATTTGGGATCTCAATTTTTTTCTTGTGAAGAATGAAATGCATAAAAAAAAGGTTGGATGGAGAGATAAGTGTCAAAAATTATGTTTTATGTTTGCTGCTTCCTTCTTTCTATGTCATTTCCTCTTTATTTCTGATCATTCATTGGTGTTTTGGGAAGGAAATATGATCAAAAGTTGGTTTGTGGTGACATGGGGTCTCTTGCTAAAAGTGCCACCAGCTTGGTTCATGAGCAGTTATGCTCATCTTGATGGAAATTTCTTTTGTAGCAGCTGTTGCTTGTCTTCTTGGATGCTGATTTTCCAAAAATCAGATCTCAAGATGATTATTTCAGACCTCTTAGGAAGCTGGTTACTTCATTTACAGGCCTCGCCACCTCCTATTTGGACTGAATTTCTACCACAAATGAGCAAGGGAATGATTCAGTATGGTCACAGTTCAGGTATGGGTTGTTCATTGATGGTTGATAGTGAATTTTGTGGTACTAACTCATATATTACTTTTTGGGATAGCGAGTTATTAGCTGATTTGATTTGTCAAATTGAGACTCTTGATGTGAGATATGTGAATATTTCTTGGAGTTATTTTAGTGAAATCAGTTTGCTTCAAAGGAAGCATTGTGCATCATCTTGGATAGGGATGGAGTGTGGAGCCTTGCTCATGGTTTGGCATTGGTTTAGAAGCATGTTTTGAAAATATTTTTTTTGATGATCAGAATTATGGCAGCAAGATTTGGAGGTCCTACAGACTGATATGGAACCCAGGCACTAACATTTTTGGTGCATTGTCTTTTGTGGATTGTGACATGTTGATCCACTTTGAGTATTCAGTTGTTTTAATCAGAGTAGCGCAACGGATTAGAGGAATAGTGTACCTGAGAAAGTTTTGGAATCTTGGTATCACTTGGGTTTTCTATTCCACAGTTGAAGATGATGAAGCCAATGATGGTCTTCTAGAGTTTATTCCCATGATGTTTCAGTTTAATTTTAATCTAGTGATTTCTTTTGTTGGCATCCAACAGTGCAATGCTTACATCAACAGGTGTTATCTTTCACCTAGGTTGATTTGGGACCCAGGGATCACATTCATTTTCAGTTTGGTTCAGTATGGTGATTTCAGGTTGGCATTGGAATTGCTTGAGGACAAGTAATTTTGGGAAGGGCAGACTGTAATGTCCCCATTTTGGCCATACGCTCTTCATTTGGATTTAGCCTATTTCCTAAAATTCGTAGGCTAATCTAAGGTGGAAAATTAGGGTTTCCTCTTTCAGATACTACTCAATTGGCGTTCAGAGGTTGTTGTGCAAACTTACTATTTATAGAAATTCACTATTTTTAGTAACTCTATCTTTTGGCAGTATCTGTCTAGTAGCAGTTCATTCCTTTGCAGGTTAGTGTTCAATTTGGCTATCTGTTGTTTTGATGTGAACTTACTATTTATAGCAGTTGGCTATTTTTAGTAAGTCTAAATTTGGTAGTAGCATCATCAACAGCTCAACTCAAGTCATCTTGCTATCCATCAGTTTCAGTATTGGCATTGGTTTTGGTTATCTCCATGGACTGAGTTTTTATACTTAGTCAAATTTTATGTTTCTCAGTTGTACCCCACGCCTAGGAGTAATAACTTCATGTTGTTTTAAAACAGGGGCCATTAAGGGGGTCATTTGTGCATTTAATAATTTATTAAATGCTTTATTGTTGCAAAGTGAAAAGGAGGTTGAGTAATATTATATTATTTCAAAAAGTAAAATGCAAAAAGGTGGCATCCCTTTTGGAAGTTGAAGTGATTCAACTTCTTGGAATTTGAAGAGTTCTTGTTGCTTCATTTGCCAATTGAATTTTATATATTGCTACTGTTTGAAGAGCTGATTATGCATATTTTTTGAAGAGCAAAGTTACGTTGTTGGAATGAATCCAGAATCCGGCTAAGGGAAAGCTTAGCAAATTTACTCCATTCTTCGGGCCTGCAACTATGGTTCCCTAGGTGGTGGATTAAGAGTGTGCTTTATCCAGAAGTACATATTGAGCATTATTGTGGAGTTTTGGTGAGATACTTCCAGTTTTTTATGTTGTTGGTTTATCATGGCTAAAAGTGATTTTTGTATACAACTTTTAGTATGAATTTTATTAGCTTCTGGGTATTGAAGATATGCATTCCTAGCACATGGGCACCCCTTCCCATAGAAGATCAGAATTTATTTCAAAGTATTTATTTTTATTCTTGCAAAATCGCCCTTGCTAAGGGTCGTACCATGTTGGGAGCATTGAGAATTGTGCAAGTAAATTAATGGTTGTTTTTTGAAGTTGTTTCATCATCATGACATGGGTGCCTGTCCTCTAGAGGTTCATTGCAATTGATTTCACTCAATTTGGAGGTAAATTGATAAAGTTATGTGCATTTCATTGATGTACAGTTTGTTGGTCTAATTTTTTGTATTCTCTATTTTTTATCAAACTTGTTAGTTTTTGATATAATGCTGGTTTGGGCTTCATTTCTATATCATTATTGTATTGTAAGAGTTAGAGGAAGTGTTACTATAACCATTGATTGATTTGGAATCATATCTTTCTTATTTGTAGTTGTTTAATTCATTGTAAAACTGATTAGTAGTACTAACAACTATTTATTTTATTTGCTGCAATTAGTTTAAATTTTCATACTCCTACGATTGAGTGGTTGAGTTTAAATAATCATCTTTCTTAATTGTAAGTTTCCCCCCACTAAATAAGTGGTTGTGTGGATTGTATTCCCCCCATGTTAATAAGTGGAAGTGAGGATTTAAATGGCTGGCTTGCCGCCTTTAATAATGTAATAATCTCACCCACTGAATAAGTGGAGTATCCCCACTGCTTGTGGATGCCTGCATCAGCAGATGAATTGTAATTTCAGTTCAATTTACTCCTAATGATCCTCTGACCATATGCTATCACCTCGCCCACATTGGGATCTTGGTGAACATTCTTGGTTAGAGTTACTTCCATGCTGATTTTCTTTTGGAGCTAACGCTAATCAGTGACTTGTTGCTGATTTCTGTGTTAAATTTTGAGAAAAAATTAAGGGGATTATTTCAAAGCCCAGGAAAACTGTTTCTAGATGGCCGAAGGGACTTCCACGAAGTCACTTCAGAGAAGATTTCAAAGATATGATCACATTTTTTAGCAGACTGAAGGGGTTGCCTGAATCATCCAATTTTCATGATTGGATGTATGAATACATCAGAATCATAAGAAGACAAAAAGTTCACATGGATTTGGGTAAACAGATCAGCGATGAAATACATGAATAGCTGATCAATGTGTCCTCCACATTAAACTTCTACATGACTTCTTACCTGGTGTATGCTACAGTTGTGATGAGGCAATTTCTAGGTCTATCTACAAGAGGGAATAGGCACACCACACCTATGTACAAATTTTTCTATCAACTGGAATTGAAAGAAAGCTTTCATCATTTCAAGAGGGTTACTGATGCTTTCTTCGCACCTTTGATTTTCAACTTTGATCTGACTCTTGAAAGAAGGAGGGTATCTAATGAGGCCTATAAGACGGTAAGTAAAGTTGGATGCATATTCCTACAATTCCCAACTTTTACTTATTTAAGAGTAGGGTGCTACAGTGGTTGCCCTTACATGTTGCCATGATACCCCTCAGAAAAGTGGGTTCTCATGGAGATGTGCAGACAGTTGATTTCAGTGCACAAAGAACGGAGGAATATTCATAAGCGAGGATTCAAGTTCCCACTGACAATCAGTAGATATACTATCCAGACTGTACAAAAAGCCAAATCAGTCTATGTAGAGATGCAGGTCATGACAATCAGGACCTACAGATACAGGTTTGATTTTGATTACCGAGATGTCAGGAGGCAATTGCAAAAGGTCATCATCATAGGTACCGTTTTGAGGACATCTGGGTTGAATGCAGAGATGAAGAGGCCATTTGTAAGATGGATTATTACAGGTTAACCATACATCAGATCAAA
>VDFB02352659.1:0-37201 GCA_007258455.2 Sequoia sempervirens
ACGATCAGAAATCAACAACATCAAGAACAAATTGACAAAAATCACAACACTTTGATTTAAATGCGCTAAAAAAGGAATTCAAAGCGCTAAAAAAATGACATGCACCATTTCATCAGATAAATGCACTATTACAAACAGAAAAAAATGCCATTTTATCAAAAGCACCATTCTATTCGGTCAAAGCGCTAACATTTTGGGTTAAAGCATAAAAACTTTGAAAGCACTAAAACAGGAAGCCTAAGCACTACAAAATCTAACCAAAGCGCGAAAATTCTGGAAGCGCTAATGTATCTTACAGAAGTGCTACAATAGCCATCCTAGGCTCTAAACTTTGCAAAGCGCTAATCTAACATATCAACGCGCTAAAACAAAACTCCTAAGCACTAAAATTAGAGAAGCGCTACAACGAAACTCAAAAGCACTACAATGGAACTCAAAAGTGCTACAACGGATTTTAAAAGCACTAAAAGTAGTTCAAAATCAAAAATCTAAAAAAACACAAAAAAATGAGGAAAATGCACGCAAACCAAGGAAAAAATAGACATACCGAAGGTCTGAATGTGGCTAGCCGCTGATGTCGTCAAACACGCTCGAAATGGTGGGTGTGATATGGAATCAGAATCTTGCTCCAAATGTGATGCAAGAGCATCCAGTAGTGTGAGGGCAATCTTGCATCACCCAAAAAGATGTTTTCCATTTATGTTCCTGTTGTTTTCTTTTTGTAGATGTTTTTTGCATTTCTGGATACCTTTTTCATCGAATAAGAGTGTCCAACTTTCAGAACTGCTTTTCTTCTTTTTCTGCTCAACTGCTATTTTTAGCAGGTATGAATTTGAAGGCGTGGGAAGATAGAAAATTATGGGAAGGTTCAGGACGAAAAAATAAACACTTTGGCGAAAGAATCAAGTCAAGATCATTCACGGTTTGAAAGTTATTCAAGTTCCATTTTCTGCTTTTTGCCCTAAAAAACCTTTCGAGTCCAGTTTGAGGCACTAAACGGTTTCGGATGGGCCCGAAAATTTGCAAAAATCCCAAAGTAGTTAGCCATCTTTTCGAGAGCTTTCCGAAAAGGTATTATCATTGAAGATCCGATGGTCGGATTAAAAGTTATGGCTTCCGGAAGTTGGTGCATATTTTAGAAATGTGCTAATTTTTGAATGTGAATTTAAATTTGAATTTCAAATTGTAATTTTAGTGCCAAACCGCCAAAACTCATAACTCGAATGTTGTTTTTGGCTCCAAACCGAAAAGGGGCTATTTATGGGCTATTTTCTGATTTTTGGATAACTTTTTTTTGGGGAAAGAGTTCGCATGCTGCGAAAAGGGGTTTTCTGCAATTTCTGTAATTTTTCTGAGACTTCTGTAGCTTGCATGTATCGTAGAGCTCGAGGATTTGGGATCCTCTGCATGTAAGATTTTCATTATTGAATAATAATAAATTTTTCTAGTTGTGTGCATTATTTTTGTGTCTCGGGTTTGCTCCCTCGTCAGGTGGTATCAGAGCGGGTTTTCTTGAGCGTGTGAACAGATCGCCAATCGTGAGGCAGTTTGCACCAGGACCATGGTTGTGGGTTCAAAATCTTCAAGATGTCTCCAAGAGTGATTCCTGGTAGGCGTGGTGGTGCCAGAGGTGGCAAAAATGTTGGTGGAAGAGATCCACTGGCGGCCGAGGGTTTCAGAGCCCTCTAGAGACAAATTGATGCATTGTAGGAACAAATGAGAAGAGGGTTAAACCCAAGAAGGAGAGGAGAAAGTGAGGATGAAGAAAAGGTGGAAGATTCAGACATAGAAGATGAAGAAGAAGCAATTGATCAAGATTAGATGTGGCTGATCAGGGACATTTTGAAGATCGGAAAAAGACCCATAATAGAAGTCCCCAGTTATTTCAGAAGTTTGAATCCAGAAGAGTTGATCGACTAGATCAACGAGCTAGAGGAATATTTTGAGTATGAAGAAATAGAGGACCCAGATCGGGTTAAGTTTTCAAAAATGAAGCTAAAGGGCCATGCCAATATTTGGTGGAAAGAGGTCCAATTGGAGAGAAATCGAAGAGGAAAAGGAAAGATCAGCAATTGGGATCGCATGGTGGAGAAACTGAAGAAGCAATTCATACCAGTAGACTATGAGTTAGATCTGTTGAAGAAATTGCAAGGGTTGAAGCAAGGAAGTAGAACTGTGAAAGAATACATAGAATATTTTCACAAGATGATCATCATAATGGGCCATGTAGAGGCCAACAAGGAGAAGGTAGCCTGTTATCTTAATGGGTTACGACCAAGCATTCAAGAGGAGCTAAACCTGGTCAGAATGACCACCATTGAGGATGCATACCAGTTTTCTCTGAAAGTTGAGGAGAAGCTGAACAAAAGATTTGACAGCAAGCAAAAAGGTCGAGGAGGTCAAAGTGGAAGGGGTAGTGGAAGATCTTTTGGGAGTCGAAATGAGGATGAAAGAAAAAATGAATATGTGGGTACCAGTCAAAGCCAGAGGAATGATAACTTCTACTGCCCTCATGATCAAAATAGTGGTGATCAAAGAGGTAGAGGATGAGGAAGATCTGGGCCAGGGCCTGGAAGAGGTGGTTTTAGAGGAACTTGTTTCCATTGTGGTGAAGAAGGGCATCGAGCCTATGAATGTCCACAACACCAAGGAAGGATAGACAAAAGGCCAGAAAGGTCGTGGAAGGGTTGCACATGCAGATGAGAGGCTCAATCTGAGCATTCAGATGATCTGAAAGGGGAGAAGCCCTAGTGGTTAGAAGAGCCCTGGTGACTGAAGAGAAGGAGCCAAAACAGAGGAAGAATCTTTCCGCACAAGGTTCAGTGTGAAGACAAATCTTGTGAGGTCATTATTGACAGTGGGAGCACCGATAACCTGGTATCAGAAGAGATGGTTACGAAGTTGAAGCTGAAAAGGGAAAGGCATCCACATCCATATCGGATTGCCTGGTTACAGAAAGACCACAAAGTTCTAGTCAATGAACAGTGCCTAGTGAAGTTCAAGATCGGAAGCTATCGAGATGAGGTACTATGTGATATCATTCCCATGGATGCATGTCACATGTTGTTGGGGAGGCCATGGCAGTTTGATAGGCATGCTGTACATGATGGCCATGCAAACACTTATTCCCTAATGAAGGATGGAGTCCGTCATAAGTTGAAACCCCTGAAGAAGGACGAAGAAAAGGTATGCATTAATTTGTTTTGTTGATGGAAGAATTTTTTTAGAAGGCATGAAGCATGAGCGTATGTGTTATGCATTGATTCCTAGAATGGAAAAGGAAGATAGTGAGAAGGTGCCAGTAGAATTTTTTGGACTATTGGATGAGTTTCAGGAGATTATTTATGATAATGTGCATGAGGGTTTACCACCAATGAGAAAGATCATTCATCAGATTGACTTGATCCCTGGAGCCAGTTTGCCAAATAAGGTAGCTCACCGAATGACTCCTGTAGAAAATGAGGAGTTGAACAAACAAGTTTAGGATTTGTTGAGAAAGGGTTTGATTCGAGAGAGTCTGAGCCCATGTGTAGTTCCTGTAGTACTAGCACCAAAGAAGGACAGGGAGTGGAGGATGTGTACAGACTCCCGAGCCATAAATAAGATAAAAATCAAGTACAAATTTCCCTTGCCAAGGATGGATGACTTGATGGACTGTTTGAGTGGAGCACAGTACTTCACGAAGATTGATCTGAAGAGCGGATATCATCAGATCTAGATTCGAGAGGGTGATGAATGGAAGATTTCCTTCAAGACCAAGGAGGACCTGTACGAGTGGTTAGTCATGCCTTTTGGGCTAACCAATGCATCGAGCACATTCATGCGGCTCATGAATGAGGTACTAAAAGAGTTTCTGGGAAGTTTTGTCGTTGTGTATTTAGATGATATTTTGATTTTTAGTAAGAACTTGGATAAGCATTTAATGCATATTCTTAGGGTTTTTGAGAAGTTGAGAGAGGAGAAACTATTGATAAATTTGAAAAAGTGTAGCTTTGTTAAAAAGGAGTTAGTGTACTTGGGGTTTGTTGTCTCAGCAGAGGGTCTAAAGATGGACCCAGAGAAGGTGAAGGCTATTCTAGAATGACCTACCCCAAGAATTGCTAGTGAGGTGATATCTTTCCATGGTTTGGCTAGTTTTTACAGAAAGTTCATTAGAAACTTCAGTAGTATTTGTGCACCCCTGACTGAAACAATGAGAGGGGATAGAAAAGAGTTCAAGTGGAGCACTGGAGCAGCGAAGAGTTTTGCTCTGTTGAAGCAGAAGGTGACATAGAAACCAGTTTTAGCCCTCCCAGATTTCAATAAGGTGTTTCAGGTGGATTGTGATGCCAGTGGTTGTGCCATTGGAGCAGTGATGAGTCAAGAAGGTAAGCCCATTTCCTATTTCAGTGAAAAGTTAAATGATGCAAAGAGAAAGTACTCTGTCTATGATTAAGAATTTTATGCAATAGTTCAAGCATTAAAGAAATGGATACATTATTTATTACCGAAGGAATTTTTTTTGTTTACTGATCATCAAGCATTACAGTATCTGAGTAGTCAGGGAAAATTAAATCAGAGGCATATGAAATGGGTAGAATTTTTGTAGAGTTATACCTTTGTTTTAAAGCATAGGAGTGGCAAGTCAAATAGGGTTGCAAATGCCTTAAGTAGGAGGCAAACATTGTTAACAGAGATGCAGATTGAAGTGGTTGGATTCAATGAACTCAAGACTTTGTACCCTGAAGATCCTGATTTTGCAGAGGCTTGGAAAGCTTGCAAGGAGCCTGTTATAGTTGACAGGACAAAGTGGTTGGATTTCATAATCCAGGATGGCATGTTGTTTAACGGAAGCCAATTGTGTATTCTAAAGCGTTCCATGAGGGAGAACCTGATAAAGGAGAAGCACAGTGGAGGAATGGCAGGACATTTTGGTCGGGATAAGACCATTGCCATTATTAGTGAGAATTATTACTGGCCTCAGTTATCACAAGATGTGAAGAAGTTTGTGCAGAGTTGCAGGGTGTGTCAAATGGCTAAAGGAGTGAGCCAGAATACTGGGTTATATCAGCCCTTACCTGTACCAGAGAGGCCGTGGGAGGATATAAGTATGGACTTTGTTCTTGGTTTTCCAAGGACACAAAGAGGGAATGATTCAGTATTTGTGGTAGTTGACAAGTTTTCAAAGATGGCACATTTCATCCCATGCCAGAAGACCCATGATGTAGTCCACATTGCTGACTTGTTCTTCATAGAGGTAGTGAGGCTACATCGTTTGCCAAAGAGTATAGTCTCAGATCGTGACACAAAATTTGTTAGATACTTTTGGAGGACCTTGTGGAAAAAGTTGAAAACAAAGTTGAAGTTCAATTCTACACACCATCCACAAACTAATGGGAAAACTAAGGTTGTGAATAGAAGTCTGGGTAACCTACTGAGATGCTTGGTAGGAGATAAACCCAAGGGATGGGACTTGATCTTACCCTAGGCATAATTTTCTTACAAAAATTCTGTCAATAGAAGCACTGGTAGATCACCATTTCAGATTGTGTATGGAGGCAGTCCCAGAACTGCTCCAAAACTAAGAAAGATGGACCAAGAGAAGAGGATTAGTGCTGAAGCCAAAGACTTTGCAGAGCACATCAAGAATATACATGAGAAGATAAGAGAACATATTAGCAAGATGAATATGCAGTATAAGGCTAAGGCAGATCAGAAGAGGAGGTATAAGGAGTTTTAGATTGGTGATGAAGTGATGGTCCACTTGAGGAAAGAAAGGTTTCCAGTGGGAACCTATAACAAATTGAAGATAAAGAAGTTGTCCCTGTAAAATTGTGAAGAGGCATGAATCAGGGAATGCATATGAGGTAGAGTTGCTTGATGGAGTCAATATTTCCCCTATGTTCAATATTTCAGATTTGACAGAGTATCATGAAGGTGGCACAGAGGAAGTACCAACAATAGAACAATATGGTATTCTAGCACCTACTTCAGAGAAGGAGCAGATTGAAGGAATCCTGGATAGCCGTGTGGGAAGGAGTACCAGAAATAGGCAATATGAAGAATATTTGGTGAAGTGGAGAGGAAGGCCTGTCGAAGATTCATCCTGGCTGTCTAAGGCAAGAGGTTGACCATTTGGGTTTTCCTCAACCATCTGAGATGTGACAGGGTCACTTCTCAAATTACCCTGGGGGTCTGATGCATGAGCATCCAGTAGTGTGAGGGAAATCTTGCATCACCCAAAAAGATGTTTTTCATTTATGTTCCTATTGTTTTCTTTTTGTAGATGTTTTTGCATTTCTAGATACCCTTTTCATCAAATAAGAGTGTCCAACTTTCATAACTGCTTTTCTACTTTTTCTGCTCAACTGCTATTTTTAGCAGGTATGAATTTGAAGGCGTGGGAAGATAGAAATTTACGGGAAGGTTCAGGATGGAAAAATAAACACTTTTGCGAAAGAATCAAGTCAAGATCATTCACGGTTTGAAAGTTATTCATGTTCCATTTTCTACTTTTTGCCCTGAAAAACCTTCCGAATCCAATTTGAGGCACTAAACGGTTCCGGATGGGCCCGGAAATTTGCGGAAATCCCAAAGTAGTTAGCCATAGGCCTACTTTGTGGAAAATCATCTTTTCGAGAGCTTTCCAAAAATTTATTATCATTGAAGATCCGACGGTCGAATTAAAAGTTATGGCTTCCGGAAGTTGGTGCATATTTTGAAATGTGCTAATTTTTGAATGTGAATTTAAATTTGAATTTCAAATTGTAATTTTAGCGCCAAACCGCCAAAACTCATAACTCGAATGTTGTTTTTGGCTCCAAACCAAAAAGGGGCTATTTATGGGCTAGTTTCTGATTTTTGGATAACTTTTTTTTTTGGGGAAAGAGTTCGCATGCTACAAAAATGGGTTTTCTGTAATTTCTGTAACTTTTCTGAGACTTCTGTAGCTTGAATGTATCGTAGAGCTCGAGGATTTGGGATCCTCTGCATGTAATATTTTCATTATTGAATAATAATAAAGTTTTCTAGTTGTTTGCATTATTTCTGTGTCTCGGGTTTGCTTCCTCGTCAAAGTGGCACAAAAATCTCTCTCACCAAACTTTCAAAAGTCACAATGTACAAATGAAGTTGAAAAGGACCTTTTTAAACTTTTATAGGTGATTTAAAAATGGATTTTTTTTAGATTGATTTAATTTTTAAAAGGGGAGATTAATTGAAATTCAACCAGGGCCTCTTTCTTCATCAATTATCAGGAGATAAATCATATCATCATCAAATCTTTATCGCATCCACATCAAATCATCGGAAAATCATCATAAAATCATAAAAATTTGAAAAATTCTGAAAAATTCAAAAAAAAAAAATTCATTAATTTATCCTTCGAGGGGGCATATATCCATCAATCACTTGAAAATCATGTCTGGGGTACATTGATTTTTTTTTTCTTCATCGATACTAGCAATAGCAACACAAAATTTTCTTTGAAGCAATGCGTAAACACATCACTTCAAAGAGGGGAAAAATGTATAACCTAAAAATGGTCTGGAGAATCTAATTAATTAAATATGACTTATTTGATTAACTAATCTTAATTCATCTACTTAGTAAATAAATAGAAATATTTATTTATATTAAGTTCACTATTAATTCTTCTATTTTATCATATTATTTTCCTCTTAATTAAATAAACAAAATCAAATACTTTGTTTTATTTAATTATTTAATCCATCAAATTCTATCCATTAAATTAAATACACAACTTCAATAAGTTTGTGTTATTTAATTATCTTATCATATTTCCTCTTAATTAAATAAAGATATCATAAAGTTTTATTATATTATCATATTTCTCTTTATTAAATAGGCAAATATCAAATATTTGTTTTATTTAATTAAATCTTCCTAATTTGCTAAATTTTAATAAATCAAATATATTTAAATAAATGCATAAATCAATATTCCTCTATTCACTCACCAATAAAATTATATTTTTATTAATCTAATTAATGAACTGGCATTCATGGGAAAAGCCTCGGGGACAAACTTGCAGGTGATCCTCTCAATCTTCTTCCTCAAATCTTTCCTCTCATCTTGCTTGGTGTTTTCATGGGGAGGAACAATCCCCCATGATCAACTCCACCTTCTCATCTCTTACCATTCAAATCTCCAGATTTAATCTCAGCCTCGGTTGTGTTATCCTTGTGAAAAATTGTTGCCGAAAATCTATATATACAGCCTTCTGAAGCATGAAAAAGATCCCGACAATTATCATCTTTTATGCAAACTTACTCTACAAGATTTAGCACTAAAGTATCTTAAGCATTAGCATTGTCATTAGCATCAATTATCATTTAGCATATTAGAATAGCATCATAGCATCAGTAGATTTAGAATCACGGTAACATCATTAGTTTTTACTATAGCTTCCATTTAGTGGGTTTCATGTCAGGATAGTTTATGGTAGCTCCATATCATCCATGAATCATTAACAATCATCACATCACAACATTTAGCATCATTCCGTTCTCTTAATAGGCATTTTAATAGTCACAGTGCTTTATCAAATCTGAGAGCCTTTCCGTGACTCATAAATCTTTGGAGATAGGAGACAATGAGACCTCTTCAGGCTTTTCAGTGTTTTAAATTAGTTTAATTAATGTTGATATTGATCTAATGTCTTATTAAGAAGTGTTTTAGTTGTTCTTTTACTTTTTACTTATTCATACTTACAATAATCAACATCTTTTATCAGTTTATTACATTTAGGCATATTTCATTCATACTTGCATTAGTTTTAAGTGGGGACATTGTCCATTTTAGCCTACCTCTCTGCTTTTAGGTGAAAAACCCTAGAAGTGTCAGAGAATCATGGGTGCCAAAATCTTTGTCCACGACTATTATTATATGCATGAGTACATGACTATAGATGTCCTGTGAATCTTTAAAAATTTTTTGTATCTCACCTGTAATGTTGGTAGCTTTCCCTATACTATTGGTCTTTTAGTTTATAGGAGATTTGTGTAAAAATTATCCATATATTTTTTATATTTTAGATGAAATTATGTATAATTAAATAAAAGAACTAGAATATTATAAATGTGTATAATTTTGAAAAAATGTTAGTATTGAAAAAAAAGACATATTATTTGTTGATTTTGAAACACAAACAATAAACAAAAAATTGCAACAACAAATACAAATTGATAATATAGAAGTAATTCTTCTATTCATAAACTGGATTGCATGGATTACAACATGATGCACCTCAATATAGAGGTCTTCTTCAGACTTGCAAACTAAACAACAAGAGAAACTTTTTATAGAAATCAAAGCTCTTAAAATAGACAATAAAGATAGACTCTCATTTTCATGCATAGCTTTTAAAGAAACTAAAACACTTAAAAAAACTAATTTAGAATTTTTGCTTAAAAAAATTCAACTAAATTGAATTCACTTATCTTATCTTCAAGTGCACACTTAACATCATTGAAAAATCAATCAAATAAATTTACATAACTAAAACATGTGACATCAAATAGGAATAATATCATCATTTAAAAGTATGTTAGAATTACATAAAACAAAATAAAAGAACCTAACATCATCTAGAGTGTAAACCTCTTGCTCATGACTTGTGAATATTTAAATAATGGAATCATGGATATGGACATAATTTTCATTTATTAAACTATCTAGAGAACCAGTTATAAGAATGTGACCATTCTAGTGAAGGGAACCCATCGTTGTACAACATAATTTTTCAACCCAATAGCAATATGTCTACAATCGTAATGGGAATGATATCAACATCTACCAATATTCCTCTATTCTTTCTACTTTGATGGATTCCCATTCACTATTTGAATATACCCATATAGGTGTTAGGTAAAATGATGCTAGAATATAATTAAAAAAATGATTTTTCACCTAACCTATCACTTCTGGTTGGAAGTTTCTAATGACCAAATAATCCATTCTTGTGCTTATCTTGCAATTTTTGCATTCCTTGAGTTGAGATTTCATTGAAGGCATTCCATGAAACAATTCTCATGACTTGTCAATGCTTTCACATTAGCAGTCCATATGTACTATGTAGTATAGTTGAGGCGAAGTTTGAAATCTTAGATATTGAGAAAGACAGAGATTATAAGAGAGTCTAAAGAGACCATGAATTTTCCATCTATAACATTTGTCAAAAATGATTGAAACATGTTTTGAAGTTGTCAATTCCTCGAGGACATTGTCTAGATGCTTCTACTTGATAGTTTTAAAAACCTTTTTAACAGAACCATTCTATACATATTCTATGATCTTTTAATTTCTATGTCAATGAGGGCTCTAGGAAAATTCATTGCCAACGATTTACTGACGAAAAATTCACCGTCAACAATTCACCATGGGAAAATTCATCACCATGACAAATTCACCACCAAGTAAAATTCACTACCAACAGTTCACTATGGTAGAAAATTAACTGCATTAATATTTTTTAATAGATATTTCAAAACCTTTTTTTTGTTTTTTGCAAAAAAAATATTAATGCAGTTAATTTTCCACCACGATGAATTACTGACAGTGAATTTTACTTGGCGGTGAATTTTCCCATAGCGAATTGCTGGCGGTGAATTTTTCATATGTCATCAATGAGGAATTCTATCAAATAGTTCTTAGGACATTTCTATGCATCTACCTTTGGCATTTCTCTTAGGCATTCTATCAAATTCTTCCCATGCCTTGCGTATGCTTCTCTATTTGAGGGAGTCATGAGTATAGTTTTGTTAACTAATGATGAAATTTGAACCTTCATGATTTGTTTCACATTATGATGGAACAATTTGAATCTTGGTCATTTGATCCATGTTGCTATAGATTAATCTTGGGAAATAGGTATGTGCTTTTATATTGAAATGAATGAGTGTTGTTTAGTTCACTTATTTCCTGTAATAATATTCGACCAACATAATAGTTAACTTAGGGCAACCTAACTCTTCACTATTTTAATCTTTTAACATCTTAGAATTAGTTTTTTTGGAATCACATATCTCAATAAAAATAATAATATAAATATTGGAGAACCCACTCAATTATCAATCCATGTAGAGGTAATTTTTGCTTCTTAGAAGGTGTATACATATGAAGAATAGTATTATCTTGAGAAACATCATTAAGGATATATGTTAACATATTTTAGCTCTTATATATGGTTTTTAATTCTTATTGATATATGCTTTGATTCTTGAACATTGCAGGTTTGTACATAGATTCTTAATGACACGTTGTAGTTATTTTCAAGAAGAGTATGATCTACTCTCAAGATTAGGAATTTTTATGATCTTCTCTTAACTTTCTTTTTAGAAAACCTCAAGAGTTCTCTTTAACTTTCTCTTTATGTAATTATTGTGCCAATTAATAGTCTTGATGAGTTATAATATTGACTACTTATTTGAATTGTTTGGTAGTATTGTCTTAAAATTACCATCCTATTGGAAAACACAACTTGGGTTGTGGGTTATTTAATTTTGCTAGTTCAAAGCCAAAGGGTGTAGAGTTTGGGGAGGAGTTGCAGGTGGGGGATACATAAAACTAACCAGATTGACTTGAGGGTTGACTAACCAATTGGGTTGTTATGTGTACATGGTTTTACAACACTATGTGGGTTGTAGGTTTCATAACACCCAGTGTTTTCCAACCTCCAATTTTACAAAAAAATATGAATGTAATGAAAACCTTTTGTTCAACACAGTAAAAATGCAATGAAAGCCACCTTCACAATTTATTACAAGTGTTCTTTACAATTAAAATTGCATTTCAATTTCTTCATATGTTTGACAAATAAATATGCACAAAAAAAATTACAGGTTGAATAACATAGTGGGCTTTTAGTTATTTCCTTCTACTTGTTGAAAGTTAAAGGGTGGATTTCTCGTGGAGGAATTCTAGGTGGGAGACACATCAAACAAATTGAGGTGAGGGGTGACTAACCAATTGGTTTCTTATGTGTTTAATGGTTTTAAAACAGTCTGGGGTTTGCATGTTTCATAACACCCAGTGTTTTCCAGCCTGCAATTTCATATTAGTATAGGTTAAATATTAGAGTAGACCCTTTATAATGGACACACTACCTACTATAGCAAATAGTTGGCAGTAAGATATGATTTGTCTTAAAATTTCACGATGGAAAGAGAAAGTATGATTTCTAAGTTGCACATGTTTTGTTAATTATTGTAATGTATTTGAAATTTTACTAAATCTCTTTTTATCCATAATTTGTAACGAAATACACAAAGAACAAGGAAATGAACTGATATTTACTATAGTAATGAAACAAAGGGTTGCCATTCAATTTTTGTACAATATATCATTAGATTTTATATTTCTTTTATAGGTATAATTGAGCTATGAGTACTCATGCATCATCCCCATTTGAAGAATGTTTCAACCTATGCAAGGAAAGTGAATTTGTCAAAGTTTTGTACTAGTGAGAGGGCGAAGATAGAAGAAAAACATGATTGTAGACTTCAAAATTGTGAATGTTTGAATGAGATATTTTCATAGTCCATAACAAGGGATGGGGAAGAAGTTACCCACATATACACGTACACCACACCCAACTTGTGTTGTTTTATTCTCTATTATGTTGTTCATTTCTATAGGTAAATACATTTCATTTTTTGTGTTACCATTTTAGGCCGTAGACAAAGTTGTAGGTTCAAATAAACATTGTGTTGTTGAACCTGCACAATTGTAGTTTTTTCGTGTGTGATATCTACTTTTAGTCCTCATTTAAAGTTATGTGAAATAAATGGTTCGATTAGACAACCTTTGTTTGTATCTAAAAGATGTAAATTACCACCTAAAAAAAAGGGAACCTTTTTTCACATTTTAGCCTATCTTCATTCACTCCTTTACTGATTCATTATTTTATCAACAGATGCAAAGAACATATTTTCTTTAGTGTTTCCGGTAGAAATGGAAGCACATTTTGTGACATTCAGGGTTTTCAAAAAGGTTTTAGCACTTCTTCACCTTTCTTCTCACATAATAGATACACACATGCACCACAACCCACATCTATTCCAAGTTGTGCGGCTTTTAGATGCATCTCTACAAGAAATTACATATCAATATGCATGTTACATTTTTAGGCTACATAGACAGTTGCGGGTTGAACTACACATCAATTTTCTCTACCTACACAAATTTACTTCATGCTCTCTAAGATGTGCATTTCTTGGTCATATCAAATAACACCAATTGGATAGTTGGTTCTCACAACCTCCCCCCTCAAGTAAAAGAGGCTTCTGTACCCCACCTAAAATGAACTCTTCATTACATCAAATGTTGAGGTAGGCTTGTGAATGTGTTGTCATTGTCTATGTCCACTTACACATTGAATTACATGCTGCAATTTCCAACCTGAATTGTATTACATTGTTTTTCATAGGATTTGTTTCATATTTATGCATTTCTTGATTCAATCAATCACTTACTCCTTTTTTCCTCAATAGATGGAAGCAACCTACTATTCCTTTCCCATGGGTGGCAACAATGCAAGTACATTTTCTGACATTGGAGGTTGTCATAAAAGGTTGTTGTTGACTTCTTAATCTTTTATTTGAATTAACTCATACATGAGAACCACACCCAACTTATCTTCCCAAATAATTACTTTTGTTCTTGTAACTATAGAAGTAATTACATATTAAATTGTGCACATTACAGTTATAGGCTACATACAATGTTGCAGGTTGAACTACTCATTGTGTTGTTCAACCTACACTTTTTTAGTTCATTCATTGTCAAAGGTGCTTTTGCTACTCATAATAAGTCATCCCAAATGAAAGGCTTTATTTCACAACATGCCTACTTAGGTAAAAAAGGTTTGTACACCCCAAATACTTTGAACTCTTAGTTTTATTTTCATGCAGGGCTGCAATTTTACTTGCAACCTGTATGTCCACTTGGAGGTTGAACTACACACTATGTTTCTCAACCTGCATTGGCTTAAAACATGGTTGATAGGAAAATTTTCACCTCTAAATTACTTTCCTGATACCTTCCATTGCTGATATATTATTTTGTCAATAGATATAATTTTTTTTGGCATTGCTGGAAGCAATGGAAGCACATTATGTGACATAAAAGGATATCATAAAAGGTTTTGGTTGACCTCTAGCCTTTCACCTTAATTAATAGATAAAAATGCACCAAAACCAATGTATCTTCCCAAAATAATACATTTTTCTTTCAACTATAGAAGTAATTACATATTATTATGCACATTTCACTTATAGGCTACATATAAAGTTGCAGGTTGAACTACTCATCATGTTGTTCAACCTGCACTTTTTTAGTTCATGCATTGTTAGAGGTGCTATTTTTGCTCATTTTAAGTCACCCCAAATGGAAGGTTGGATATCAAAACATGCATACTCAAGTAAAAGAGGTTTGTACACCCCAAATACTTTGAACTCTTAGTTTTATTTTCATGCGGGGTTGTGATTTTCTTTGTAGTTTTTATGTCTACTTGGAGGTTGAACTACACGCTATGTTTTCCAAATTGCATTGGATTACACCACGGTTGATAATAAAATTTTCACCTTTATGCCTTTCTTAATTCACTCAATTAATGATTCATTATTTTACATCCACAAATGCAAAAAACATGTTATTCTTTAGCATTGATCGCGATAATGGGAGCACATTTTGTGACATAAAAGGATATCATAAAAGGTTTTGGATGACCTCTAACCTTTCATCTCAATTAATAGATACACACACACCACAACCAACGTATCTTCCTAAAATAATACATTTGTTCTTACAACTATAGAAGTAATTGCATATTATTATGCATGTTTCACTTATAGGCTACATACAAAGTTGCATGTTGAACTACTTCACATTCAGGGATGACCCTAGAGATTTCACCCCAAGAGTAGAATAGAGGCAAGATATTTGACAATAGGGTATCCTAGGGTATGATTTTAGATTACAAGAGGGGTTCACCACCAAGTTTAAACTTGGAAAAGATAATGACATGCAAGATGAAATGCAAAACCTAGTTTGATGCAAAATTGAACTAAATGACTTGAAAATGTAAGAGGAATAAAAAAAAGCTACATAATAGAATGTGTGCATCTGGGTACTTGCTAGAGATGGAATGGAGCTCTGAAATCCTAAAAAACTTTATTTTTTGGCCTAGTGGGACTCATTCGCCATTCTGGGTGAATTAGTCCCTGAATTGGGTATCCAAATCTACAAAGATAAAAAACTCCTACAGTGGGACTCATACACCACTCTTAGCAAATGAGTCTAGCTTGGATTTTATTGAAATTCAAAGTTTGGATATACTCTTCTTAGTTTTCTCAATCTATTCCTCCAGGCTCCTCAATCCAAAAATTTAACTTCAAGGCTATAAGTGACCTTTTAGTGAAGATTTTGACCTTGCAAATGGGGAGACAACTCCAAAAATTTTGTAACCTAATCTTCAATGATCTCCAAGTCTTCAAAACACCTAGATTTACAATCACGCAAAGAAAGAGAGAGAAAATGTTGATTGTTAGGGAATGGGGGTTTTCCTTGGTCAAACCTTGTTTAGGTAATTAAACCAAATGATGAAACAATGAAACAAGGACATGAAACATGAAACATAAGATATGAAACATGAACAATGATACCTTGAATGGTGCCTTGTAGATGATGTCTTGTAAATATGTAACTTAACATGGAATGACCATAAAGGATGTAGTTCTTGATCTTTGACAATATGAATGGAACAATGCTTGACTATGGATCTTCAATGATACATAACAACACTAGCTCAATAACATGCTTGATGCTTGATATGCTTGACATGATGATGGATCTTGAATTTCTTCCACAATAGATGAAGAAATCTTCCCTTGAATTCCCTAGAAATGATCTTGTGAAGTCTTGAAATGCCTAACCTTTGAGTGCTTGACTTGATAATTGTAAGGAAAGCAGAGGTGTGGAAACACTTTCCTAATGCTAATTATAAGAAGAGAATGCAAACACATGGTTTAATTTTGAATTACAATTCATTAAAGATGCACATTAGCATAAAATAGATTAGAACAAATTTAACACAAACACATAATGGACATCAGTTTTAATGTGGGAAAACCCTTTCGAGAGAAAAACCCACACACTAAGCAAAAAAAACTTTGTATTACAGTGAAAAAAGTCCACATACAAAATTATAGTTTGTTGCTCCAGATGTCTATTCACACTCTCAATATAGGCAACATTGCAATTCCTAATCAATCTCATTCTCTCTCATCAGACTCACAACTCAACTCCAAAAAACACTATTACAATGCATTACACATTATAGCATTTTCCTTCTAAGAGAATTCCAACCAATTTGAATCACAAGACCCATACATGGAAACATACCAATTCGGTTCCCATTTGTAACAACAAACAAACCGTCACTCAACAATTACCATATCGGGCCATTGATGAGACAACCAAAAACCTCTCGCCGATTTGTTCGAGTCCCATTGACGAGTGTAATACCCACCAAACCAAAATAGTCATCGGAGTATCAATGAGACAAGAGACTGTGTCTCAGTGATCACTCATCGTCACATGATATGAGTTTGACCTACCGATGTTCACATTACCATTCAAACAACTCACAATGCATTGGTCTATCAACAAGACCAACTTTCATGTCCTAGCGATGGGGTTACATCTCGACGATTAGTCTTACCATCGACACATTGGGGGGACTAGATTTCAAGTCCCGACGATAAAGCATAGTCACAACGATGAAGTAGTGACCAGTTGATGTGGTCCCACTGCCAAGCCAACTCCAGCTACTGCATTCCAATTGTCAGCTCGGGTCTCACCATGGTCATCATTCCATCAGGGAGACCAGGTTGAATGTCCCAATGATGACCTCAAGTCCCATCGACAAATGAACATTATCATCCTATCATTGGGACATGACTCACAGTCCCACTGATAGAGTAAACCCCTGTCAATAGAACAAGCCGTTAGCATCAAACCGTCAGGTCATCGCGGGGACAACCTTTTGAGTCCAACCGACCAAGCAATGTCTCAGCGATGAAGAACTAAGTGAATACATGAAGACTCATCGAACCATCATTGGGGCATAGAACAAGAGCACACCGATGGAGCATAGTCCTATTGATCAAAGGGATAAATGTACACAATTCTACCAATAACCAACTAGTAAGTTGAGACACATTTCCAACATGCTCCCACTTGACGAAGACTTACTGGCTTCTCCAATAGTCAAGATTACTAAAAGTGATAGATCCCAAGGCTGATCAAACTAGCACACAACCTGTACTTGTCTTTGCTCACTGGATTCGTTAATGCATCTCCAACATTTTCTAGAGAATCCACTTTTTCAAGACTAACCTTTCCATCCTCCACCATATCCTGTACAAAATGATACTGCACATCAATATGTTTCATCTTGGCATGGAATGTTGGATTTTTTTCCAAATAAATAGCACTCTGACTATCAAAAAAAATGGTAATTTTCCATGCATTAAACCCAATATCGGAACACAAACGTCTAAGACAAATGGATTCTTCACAAGAATATGTTGCTGCCATATACTCTGCTTCTATAGTAGATAAAGCGACTATATCCTACCACTTGCTCATCCAACTAACTGCACCACCATTCAACGTGAAGACGTATCCACTGGTGGATCTCCTGTTGCCACTGTCCCTTTCCCAATTAGAATCCGCATAACCTTGAATGTTGATGGATCTCTGTGACCCAACCAAGATGCCATGATAACACAAAGCATATTGAGAGGTGCATTTTAAATACTTAAAAACTCTTTTCACAATATCCCGGTGTGGTCTACTTGGATTTTCCATAATACAGCTAAGTACTCCCATTGCTTGGGAAATGTTTGGCCTTGTATAGACCATTGCATACATTAAACCACCAACTGCACTTGCATAAGGAACTTTGGTCATGTCCTCCATCTTAGTAGGATATTTTAGACAATATTCAATAGATAGCTTCATTCCTTGCAACATTGGGACAACTAGCTGCCTGCAATCAGTCATACCAAATCTCTCAAGGACAGTATTGATATACTTGGGTGCTGCCACAATAGTGTGTCTCACTTTTGGGATGTGCTGATTTTTTCCTAAAATCACTATTTTTAGAAAAACTAATGATTTAAGTCTTGATAGGCTAAATATAAAGGGTTTTAATTGAAGAGGGATATATAAGACCCCCTTAGATCAAACCCCCTTGGATAGAACCCCTCTAGAATTAAATCATACCCACAATGGAGTCTCCTTCACACCTATCAAAATGCTGGAAAAAAACCACTTTTTCTTTACTTTTTGAGGGATTAAATAAAATTATTTAAAATTTATCTTTTTCAAGATTGTAGCCCTCAAAACACGCTTTCCAAAAAGTATATATTTGATATATTTTCATTTTATCATGCATTTAATTTTTAATTTTTACTAAACATAGGTTTTTCCCCAAAAATAGAGCTCTTTGTTGTGTAGAGGTGGAAAAATAGTAAATCATTGTAAAAAAATATCAAAAAATTCCCTTTCCCTAGGTATTGATGTCCTTGTTTCACCCAAAAAAATAAAATTGGATTTCGATATATACACAACAAGTTAGGTTGTACGACACACATGCATGTCCGAATTATAGTTACAGTGACTTTAAAAATAGATATTAAAAAAAAATACAACAAAAAATTATAAAAAAATATCCTTTCCCTAGATATTGATGTTGAGAATCTATATTTCAAAAATTAGAATTTAATCCTTTATAGAAAAAAAGTTATGTTGTACAACACAAATGTTACTTTATGAAAATGTTGTTTTTTGTTTAAAAGTAGTTATTAAAGGAGATTTTGAAAGATTCATGATTTATTTCAAAAAAATTGATAAAAAATATATTTAAAATCTAAACACAAATTTCCACAAATCACTAGTTCACATCATCTATAAATTTTTAATAGTTTAGCTGCTATAGGTCTCAGAAGATGATGTAATTCGGTTAAAAATATTGATGTAAATGTCCATCTTGGGCAAAAAGTGAGACACAGTATTGTGATTTCACCCACTTACTCTAGCTAATCCAAAGCTTTCTACTTCCTCTATCCCTTTTTATTTCCATCCCTAGAATATACCTTGTTGCATCTCGATCTTTCATTTCAAACTTTGCTGACAATTGAGATTTTAGGTTAGAAATATAGTCTTACTATTTCCTATGAACATGTCATCAACATACAAGGCAATAATAAGAACTTGATCATTTTCAGTTTTGAAGTACACACAATGATCAAATTTTTATCTTACAAACCTAGATGACAACACAAACATGTCAAACTTTTGGTACCACATTCTAGGCGATTGTTTTAAACCATACAAAGATTTCTTTAACTTGCAAACGAGTTTTTCTTTACCTTTTTCCACAAATCGCTCAGGCTAGGACATATAAATTTCTTCTTCAAGATCTCCATGAAGAAATGCTATCTTCACATCCATCTGTTCAATCTCTAAGTCATACGCTGCTGCAATTGACAAAATAAATTTGATAGATGCCAGCTTAGCTATAGGAGAAAATATTTCACCATAATCAATTCCCTCTACCTAGGAATAACCTTTCTTAACCAACCTAGCTTTATAATTTTCAACACCGCCATCTAGACAAATTTTCTTCTTAAATACCCATTTATAGCCAACAGGCTTTCTACCTTTAGGCAAGGGTACCAAATCCTAGGTTGCATTCTTTTTTAATGACGTCATTTCCTCATTCATGGCTTCCAACTAAGAATTTGAATTAGACATTTCAATTGCCTCTTTCAAAGTCCTAGGCTCATCAGTGCTTGTAATCAAAGCATAGGCACAATTTACATCCAACATGGAAAAACCATACCTTTTAGGTTGCCACCTTTCACATGTAGACCTCCTCAAAGGCTAAGGCTAAGGTTGTGGTTCTTCTTCTTCAGAACTCTCAGAGCTGCTGGAACTCTCCTTAGTTTCAGGTACACTTCGTAGTTCCTCTTTATCTGGAGTTCGAGGAATTTCAACTACTTTTGGTTTCCTTTCTTCTTTCATCTCTGACTACAGATCCATTGAATAAGGTTTTAGCTCAGGAAAGATTACACTTCTTCTCTATAAAAACTTTTTAGTCATAGGATCCAAAGCTTGTATCCTTTCACACCAATGTCGTAGCCAATGAAGATACATTTTACAACTTTATTTTCCAATTTAGATATTTTCTCATTCGGTACATAAACATATGCTTCAAAACCAAAGACTCTTACATGTCTTAAAGAGGGATTCTTACTAGACCAAGCTTCCATAGGAATTTTATCAACAAGTGCCAAAGAGGGAGATCGATTTATTAAATAACATGTTGTAGCCACAACCTTAGCCTAGAACTTCCGCTCTAGACTAGCATTGTTGAACATACTTCTCACCCTTTCCATTAGCGTCCTATTCAACCTTTCAGCAACTCCATTTTACTGTGGAGTGTAAGGTGTTGTTTTATACCTTTTTATTCCATGGTCTTTGCAATACCTTTTGAAATATGTAGAATAAAACTCACCGCCATTATCTTTCCTCAAGAATTTAACTTTTCTTCTAGTCTAATTTTCAACCAAGTTTTTAAACTCTTTAAACTAACTGAACACTTCTGATTTAATTTTTAGAAAATACACAAATGTCTTCAAATAATCATCAATAAAAGAAACATAATATCTTCATTTCAATAACGAAGGAACATTTATTGGACCAAAAACATTAGAGTGAATATAATCCAGAACACCAGAAGATCTATTAGGACTAGAATAAAACGAAACATGATGTTGTTTTCCACATATACAATGTTCGGAAAAATCGAACTCAAGGTTACAATCATCAAGCCCTTCAATCAGGTTTTTATTTTTCAAAGCTTTTAAGCCTTTCTCACCAATGTGGCTGAGCCTTTGATTCCAAAGCATGGTACTTTCTACTGGGAGTTTCACCTCCAAAGAGTTTGCACCTAGAGGAACTTTGTTCTCCTTCTCTACACGAGCAACCTTTTTTGACTTTATAGAGACACTATTGCATTGAAAAACATGTGCATCCAACTTGTATAAAGTACCAATTCAAGTACCCTTTCCAACACCATTAAGCCTCTAGTCATTTTGCAGCCACCACTCAAGAATGAAACTTGCACACCAACATGATTTAGCTTACTAACATAAAGTATATTTCGAGCCAGATTTGGTATATGCATTACACCATCAATTCCTTTGATTCTTCCATTAGGAAATTGAATTTTGACTCTTCCATAGCCAATAATTCCAAGAGATGAGTCACTTTCTAGATACACCTTTCCACCAGCATACTTTTTGTACTTCGTAAACCAATCTTTGTGAGATGTCTTGTGAAAAGATGCATGTGAGTCAATCAACCAGACATTATCTGATGCTTGAGTTGCCAAGGATGCAATGAAGGCATCTACATCACTCTGAGAAGAATCATTAAATTTAAAGAATTTGTGTATTCTTCTTCTTTTTCTCCTCTTTGCAATCCTTATGGACATGACCAGGTTGCCCACAATTCCAACATTTCACCTTGGACTACTTTCCAGGAGACTTTGATCTCCCTTCAGACTTATATTTAGACTTCTTGTCTTTCTTCTTACCTTTATCCTTCAATATTCCTCAAACAACGAGGGCCTCTTTTTCCATCTAAAAAGATTTCCTTCGCATCTCTTCTGACAACAATGAATGAACCACATCTTCCATCTTGAAAGTGGTTGTCGTACTCCCAATAGCCATCACTAAATGATCCCATGAGTTAGGAAAAGAACATAACTAAAGCATACAATGATCCTTATCATCTATCTTCACACCTACAAATGTTAACTGAGAAATGAACATATTGAATGTATTCAGATGATCAGCCACAAACGTCCCTTCCTCCATTTTCAAAGAGTGCAACTTATTCCTCAAGAATAACTTATTCACCAAGGACTTTCCCTGATAAATGTCACCAAGTTTCTTCTACAAAGAAGATGCAGATTTCTCTTCATGAACATTCAGGAGAACAAAGTTTGCTAGACAGAGTCTTATCAACCCTTTGGATTTTCTATCTACAAGGTCCCAATCTTCTTGCTTCATTCCTGAAGGTTTAATTCTAGACACAATAATCTAGAGATCTCTATCTACCAACAGGTCTTCCATTTTGAGTTTCCACAACTCAAAATTGCCACCATTGAATTTTTCAATTTCTATCTTCCCTGATGTGCTTTCCATCTTAATTTGCAATCAAGATTACCAGATTCCTCTACAAGACTCCTACTTTAGAATTGGCACAAAAAACCCATCCAACCCACAAGGATAACACAACTGGCCAGGATCAGATACCACTTGTAAGGAAAGTAGAGGTGCAAAAACACTTTCCTAATGCTAATTCTAAGAAGAGAATGCAGGCATATGGCTCAATTTTGAATTACAGTTCATTAAAGAAACACATTAGCATAAAATAGATGATTTTTTTTTTAACATAACCATAGAATGGACACCAATTTTAACGTGGGAAAACCTTTTTGGGAGAAAAACCCACACACTGAGCAAAAAGCATTGTATTACAGTGAAAAAAGTCCTCATACAGAGTTACAATTTGCTGCTATAGACATTTATTCACACTCTCAATATAGGCAACATTACAATTCTTGATCAATCTCATTCTCTCTCATCAGACTCACAACTCAACTCCAAAAAACACTATTACAATGCATTACACATTATAGCATTTTCCTTCTAAGAGAATTCCTACCGATTTGCATCACCAGACCCATACATGGAAACATACCAATTTGGTTCCCATTTGTAACAACAAATAAATTGTCACTCAATAGTTAACATATCGGGCCATCGATGAGACAACCAAAAACCTCTTGCGGATTTGTTCAAGTCCCATCAATGAGTGTAATACCCGCCAAACCAAAATAGTCAATGGAGTATCGGCGAGACAAGAGACCGTGTCTCACCGATCACTCATCATCACACCGATATGAGCTTGACCTACTGATGTTCACATTACCGTTCAAACAATTCACAGTGCATTAGTCTATCGACAAGACCAAATTTCATGTCCTAGCGATGGAGTTACGTCCCAACGGTTAGTCTTACCATGGGCACATCAGAGGGACTAGCATTCATGTCTCGATGATAAAGCACAATCATAATGATAAAGTACTAACTAGTCGATGTGGTCCCACTACCAAGAAAACTCTAGCTACCACTTTCCACCTGTTAGCTCGGGTCCCATCATGGTCATCATTCCATTGGGGAGACTAGGTTGAAGATCTCAGCAATGACCTCAAGTCCTACTAATGAAGGAACATTATTGTCCTATCGTTGGGACATGACTGATAGTCCCACTAATAGAAGAAACTCCTATCGATAGAACAAGCCGTTAGCATCAAACCATCGGGTTTTCGTGGGGATAACCTTTGGATTCTTGCCTACCAAGCAATGTCTCGGTGATGGAGAACTAAGTGAATACATAAAGACTCATCGAACCATCATTGGGATAGAGAACAAGAGCCCATTGATGGAGCACAATCTTTCCAATCAAAGGGAGAAATGTACACAATGCTGCCAAGAACCAACCAGTAAGTTGAGACAAATTGCCAACAATAATATGAATACATGATGAAATAATGATTTGAGAGATTTATTATATAGGAAATCCACTCACATGACTGCTAATTTGATCCTCAAGGCTGACATAAGAGAAGTTTGAACTTAAAACCCAATTTTTCCTACTCAAACCTCAAAAATAGCTCAAATGGGACTCATTCACCCAAGGTGGCGAATGGGTCCCATAGGGGCTATTTTTCTACCTAAGAGAGTGAAGAAATTAGGTTTATATGATGATATTGTCAGGTTTTTGATCAAAATATTCCTTGGGATGCACAATATGGGGTCATCAGGGCCTATTAAAAGGTCATAAATGAGAGGGGGACCAAAATCCAATGTGAAAGTGTAAATAAATACATTTTACAACATTAAATTAAGGAAAAATCGAGTCTATTTAGCTTAGAAGGGCCCTAAATCCCATGTGAATGTGTAAAATGCATTAGAACACTAGATTTAAAGGTCCACTTAATTTATAAGCCCCTTAAATTTAATGTGAAGATGTAAATAGATACATTTTACAACATTAAACTAGGGCAGAGTTAGGTTTATTTAGCTTAAACGGGCCTTAGACCTAATGTGGATGTGTAAAACACATAACACTAGATCAAGGTGATATCAAGTCTAGTTCATCGTTAATTATCCTCAAATCAAGCAAGGGGAAGGCCTAATTTTTTTGACACTACATCTAGCCCCCACTTTAGTGAGAGGATGAACTTGCTTCAAACTCACATTGAAGTAGACATTCAAGAGGGGTCAATGTGGATGGTCTAGGATAACAAATATTGAGGAAGTGGTCAAGCCCCCACGATCCAAGATCCTAATTCAAACCGACATAAGCACAAGAGGACACACACAAGGTGTATGATATGCAACATCAAGATATGCAAACATGTATTGTCAATAACTAAAAGAAAGAAAAATGAGTGAAAATAAAAATGAGGTGGATCAAGCTTCAACAATTTTTCCAACACAATGTGGATCAAATCTAAGTTGTTTGTCCAAAAAATGCATACTCAGTCTAAGGTGATGGAACTCCTAGCTATCCATTGGGTGAGAAGTCCTAAAAGGTGATAAAAATACACTCATGGGTAGTATGCACTCACACACATGCAAGTGGCGATGTGGAAAGTCATGCCTCGGATTGGGATTCTCACTCAAACCATACCAAAGTTATACCTCCTAATAACTTAAATAAGGCACCACACAAAAATGATCTTCGAGCTTCATGAGGCAAGCAAGAATTCATATGCTTGGAGCTCATGAAAAAAAAAGATGGCTCTATAGGTATACAAAGTGTATTATGCAAGGTGGCCACATAATAAATGTTGTAAATGAAAAATAGTGTAAGATATGTTCAAAGGGATTTTGCTTAGTTCGTGCAAGGTCTCTTCTTAGGGAGCATTGTGCCTAATGTTTCCAAGAGAGGACAAGTCAAAGAAATATCATGCTCTTGGAGGTAATCAAACCTAATGACACCACCAAGAAAAGGATGCATCACAAGAAGAAAGAAAATCGCACAATGAAACATGAGTGTCCATGTATTTACCTACTTTAAAGTGGTTGCTAACACCATTACTGTGAGCAATTTATTTAAAGTAGAAGAAGAAATGAGAGCTTATTCAGAAAGCCCTTTTCCAAGTCATATGTTTCCAATAAGCTACATCATGAATAAGTATGTCACATGCAAGCCAACTTAAGGCATGTCATCCACATCCAACGCTTGCTCTTATATGTACATGAAAGGTGATCAACTAGTGAATAGAGACAATGACAAGTGACATATGAGGACAAGGATAACTAACCCCTTTCCCCCATGTAGTGTAGGACAAGGGTGAGCCGAATAGGATGAAAATAAGTATTAGTTAGAGGAGTTAGGTGCTTCAACACAAGGAAGAGCACCACACTCCTTGAGATGTTGAATTTTGTTGTTTAAAGCCTTACATTCATTAGTAGAATGACTGTGAACTCTATGATATGCACAAAATGAAGTCTTCTAGTAAATTTTCTTTTGAGTTTTTGGAGGGAGAGATATCAAGCAATCTTGGAGGAGTCTCAACAAGATATTCTCTTGATCAATAGTAGAAGGTGTTCCTTTACTTGTGCAAGATGTCATACACACACTAAATGATAAGGCTTTAGATGAAAATGGAGATAAGGGAGGTAACCCTAGATCTTTCTTGAAAGAGTATGGTATGTCAGTTTTCTTTATGTGTTCATTGTATCCATGTGTGGGAGGGAGATTGTATCCAATACCATAACAATCTTCCATGTTAGATGAGGGGGATTTCTACTTTTGAGAAGGATTGGCTTCTTCACGAGAACACAAATCCTTTTTAATGTTATGTGTTTCCCCTTCATTATGGATGGGAGTTAGATAGCCCCCATCACCATCATGGGGTAATGTTGTAGAACTAAGTTGAGCAAATGAAACACAAGGTTTTTTTGGTTTAGATTGTGAGATTTTTCCCTCTCCTATAAAGGAAGGTGTAAAACCCCAATCAACCTGTATCTGAAAATGAATCATTTTTTTATGACTCTCTGGATTTTGAGGGTGAGATTTTGGATTCCTTTTTGAAATGAGGCGTAAAATCTAACAACCCCCAATTATCACTAAAGATTTATGTATAAACTTGTATAGGTTCAAATTTTGATCTTGGAATGAAAGTATTAGGGGAGTTGGAAGTGTTGTGATCATATCATTTATAGCTTCGTTCATCTACTTCAACTGTGTATATCTTGTTGTTGTATTCAAATTTCATTATACGATAGAGAGTAGAGGGGACTCCTTTCATAGAATGAATCCATGGTCTCCCTACGAGAAGATTGTATGAAAGGGGTCCTTGCATGATATGGATAGGGGTGGGAAACACTATAGGTCTGACCTCAATAGGTAATGTGATCACCCATAGTGGTTTCCTATTAACATTGCCAAAGCCATGAATATGAACATCATTAAGTTGAATGAGCCTTTTGTCCATGCCAATTTTGTCTAGGAGATCAATGCAACAAACATTAATTTCTGCTCCATTATCTATGAGAGTGCGGCTAACTGCAGTTTCATTAATGATCACCTTTATCATCAAGGCTTCATTCTTTTTCTAAGTCTCAAGTGAGGGAAATTCATGTTTAGGGAATGTGATTTCTAATTGTGTCTTGTGTGGGATGAAAGGAGGATGTTACATTATTCAATTTCATAGAATCTTGGATCTCCTCCTACTTTATTTGTAATAGTTATTGAAATAGGAACTTGTATGTAGGTGATAGTTGAATAAGTTGCCATATGTCCATATATTAGTAGGGGTCTTCTTAAGATCTGCAACTATATTATGAAAGGGTGAACGAGGAGCACTAGGAAAAATATGTTGAAGCAATGGTGATGTTGTGGGAGAGATTTTTTGTCCACTACATGTTTTAGCAACTTTGTTATATCTTGGTTGCTACAAAACATTGTTTGATTGCATTGTAGATTTCAAGAAATCTCTTATTTTTTTTTTATGTGATTTGCTAATTGGAGGTGACTTAGGAATCCCACTAATTAAAAAAGATCCAATTTGTGTCGTCATAACCTCAAGAATCTTACAATCTTTCTTTGCAAGATCTCTTAGTGAAGGGGATTCTAATGTCACTTCACCCAAGGAAGCCTCATTATATGTATCAATGTTTAGATTTTCTTGCACTATAATGTCCTCCCTAGGAGGAGAGTTTTTAGGAGAACTATAAACCAAATGTTCTTGAAATTTAAAGGTTGGTTCTTCTAAAATGACTTCATCACAAGTAGGGGAATGATCAATGGTTGAATTGTATTGCTCAATAAGGGTTTCCCTAGGTGAAGGGGGACAATTAAGATTCTCATGACCTTCATTGATTGTGTTTTCTAATATCAAAGTATCTTCTTCACCACTAGGAGAGATACTAGGAAAAGAACAAATGTTATTGTCATGATTACCTATGTTGTGTTGTCTTGTTCATCAATGTCTTATCCACTAAGAGAGGTAATATGAGAGAAACAACTAGGACTCTCAAAACTCTCATTGATTGTTTCTTCTAACACCAAAATATCTTCTTCACCAATAGGAGAGATATTAGGAGAAGAAAAAATATGATCGTTAGGAATGTCCAAGGTTGTATTCTCTTTCACTAAAACACTCTCATAGCCTGGAGGGGATATGAACTATTTTTTAGCATGCCTAGAAAGGTAAGGAACTAAGATTGTTTGAAAAAAAATGAAAAGCACTTCTAACCATCTTATGCAATGCTTTAAGAATGTAAACAATGCATATCCAAAGAAAAAAAATATTTTTATCCAATGTATGCAAAACTTTAAGAATGCAAACAATGTATATCCAAAAATGAAAAGCACTTTTATCAAACTTATGCAAATTTTTATGAATGTAAACATTGTATATGCAAAAGTGAAAAAGTACTTTTATCCATATTATGCAAAATTGTAGAAATGTGAGCATTTTCAGATTTGATGATGCTTGTAATTGAAATGATTTAAAAAATGAGATCCCTAAATTGATGTTTTTGACCTAGATGCATAAAACAAATGTTCCCGAAACTTTCCAAACTTATAGTATATAGTACCAACAAGCTTAGAAAGCACAAAAATGAGGTTTTTAGCACTATTAAAGGGGGTTTAAAATCTAGAATGGGACTGATTTGACCAAGGTGGTGAATGATTCCCAGTAGGTATTTTAAAAAAATTTTCAGAAATTTTCAATTGATTTTGATGCTTTTTATGTTGTATGACGTGAAGACTAGTAAATGTAAATGTAAATTTTATATGATTTGAAATGATTTGAAATGAAAAAATGCAACATATATGCACTTTCACTAATGCAAAATTTAGAAACCCTAGATGCCAATCAACTAATGCAAACCCTAATGCAAAGTTAATGTGAGCTAGATCTAGGATGATGGACTCCAAATCAGAAAAAAGAAGGTATTTGAAATGTAGGTTCAGCAAAATGGAACATCGAATTTTTTCTCCACTAGGGTTTAGGACCTAGGGCAACAATATTCTATACTTCACATTCAGGGATGACCCTAGAGATCTCACCCCAAGAGTGGAATAGAGGCAAGAGATCTGACAATAGGGTATCCTAGGGTATGATTTTAGATTACAAGAATTGTTCACCACCAAGTTTAAACTTGGAAAAGATAATGACATGCAAGATGAAATTCAAAAACTATTTTGATACAAAATTAAACTAAATGACTTGAAAATGCAAGAAGAATAAAAAAAAAGATACAATACAAAATGTGTGCACCTAGAAACTTGCTAGAGATGGAATGGAGCTCTGCAATCTTGAAAAACCTATTTTTTTGGCCTAGTGGGACTCAATCACCATTTTGGGCAAATTAGTCCTTGATTTGGGTTTCTGCATAGGATCAAGTTTCAACCAAATGGGTATCCAAATCTACATAATTGATCTCTGAAAAACTCGTACAGTGGGACTCATTCTCCAGTCTTGGCGAATGAGTCCAACTTGGATTTTTTGGAAATTCAAAGTTTGGATCTGCTCTTCTTAGTCTACTCAATCTGTTTCTCCAGGCTCCCGGATCTGAGACTCTAACTTTGGGGCTGTAGGTGGCCTTTTAGTGAAGATTTTGACCTTGTAAATGGGGAGACAACTCCAACAAGTTTGCAATGTAATATTCAATGATCTCCAAGTCTTCAAAGCACCTAGATTTGCAATCACACAAAGAAAGAGAGAGAAAATGTTGATTGTTAGCGAATGGGGGTTTGCCTTGGTCAAACCCCATTTAGGTAATTAAACCAAATGATGAAACAATGAAACAAGGACATGAAACATGAAAAATAAGACATGAAACATGAACAATGATACCTTGAATGGTGCCTTCTAGATGATGTCTTGTAAATTTGCAACTTAACATGAAATGGCCATAAAGGATGTAGATCTTGATCTTTGACGATAGGAATGGAACAATGCTTGACTATGGATCTTCAATGCTACATCACTACACTACCTCAATAACATGCTTGGTGATTGATATGCTTGACACGATGATGGATCTTGAATTGCTGCCATAATTGATGAAGAAATTTTCCCTTGAATGTCCTATAAATGATCTTGTGAAGTCTTGAAATTCCTAACATTTGAGTCCTTGACTTGATAATATGAATGCATGATGAAATAATTATTTGAGAGCTTGATTATATAGGAAATCCACTCACATGACCGTTAATTTGATCCTCAAGGCTGACATATTAGGAGAAATTTGAACTTAAAACCAAAATTTTCTCGCTCAAACCTCAAAAATAGCTCAAATGGGACTCATTCGCCATCTTGGGCGAATGAGTCCCACCTAGAGGGGACTCATTCGCCCAAGGTTGAAAATGGGTCCCACAGGGGCTATTTTGCCAGCTAGGATGTCAGGGAGTGAAGAAATTAGGTTTATATGATGATATTGTCAGGTTTTTGATCAAAATATGCCCTGGGATGCAAAATATGGGGTCATAGGGGCCTATTAAAAAGTCATAAATGTAAGGGGCCCCAAAATCCAACATGTGAAAGTGTAAATAAATACATTTTACAAAATTAAATTAAGGAAAAATTGAGTCTATTTAGCTTAGAAGGGCCCTAAATCCCATGTGAATGTGTAAAACACATTACAACACTATATTAGGCTCACTTAATTTGTACAATCCCCTTAAATTTAATGTGAAGATGTAAATAAATACATTTTACAACATTAAATTAGGGTAGAGTTAGGTTTATTTAGATTAAACAGGCCCTAGACCTAATGTGGATGTGTAAAACACATCACAACACTAGATCAAGGTGATATCAAGTCTAGTTTATCATTAATTATGATGCAGGAGCATCCTTGGTTGCAAGCCATCTTGCATCATCCAAAAATATTTGCATTCATGCATTTCAATAGTTAGTTGTCAGGAGCTAGTCTCAGTATTTCACATCTCATTATATCGCATTGTAGCATCAAAGCTTGCAGAGTAGGATATATGATCTTTGTTACCAAATTTTCGCCTCGGCTCAATTGGTGGAGCCGGCTGAATGTTATTTATCATAAGGTGGAGTTGCAGTTAAGTTCAAATGCTATTTCACACTTTTATCATTATGCATTGAGTGACAGTTGTGCATTTAAAAGAAGAAATATAATTTCAGAGTGCCAACCATATGTTCCAGAATTAAAAAGAAATACAAAATTGAACAAATGAGCAAAATAGCATTTGAAATGCTTTCATTTATTTCATAGAAGGACTCATATTTTACAAGGCTTCATTTGATTTCAACAATCAGAATGACGTTACAACATTGCATGTAAATTCCTTTTCTTTTCAAATGAAAAGCAAGAATTGAAATCAAAGATCCACACAAGCCGTGGATGTGACTGTTACAATACATTGCTAATAGCACATTGCACTACTGAAGATGCAGAAAGTAAACTATATAAGTGATGACATAATCATCATTTCCTGATTATCGACGTTTGATGCTGAATGGTGCACCTTTGTCTTTTCGTGCTCCGTCGACCTGTAAGAGAAAAGAGGGAATGTCAGTGGCTCCGATTATGACGTAACCTATATGGGGCACCCACAATAGTACAACCTACTATTAACCATGCATTGAAACAATCAATCAAGTGCAGCACAAAAGAAATGAGCTGAAGGAGAAATAACAATATCATGATCATCATATTCTATTTTTATGCTAACATTGTTTGTTTCCTTGTGCAGGTATAGGTAAAATCACGAAGCTGAACATTATTCGAAGACCAAGCATGTGGAGAAAAATGGGCTCCCACAAGGGTAGAGCTCGACATGCTGCCCTATTCATTAATGGGCTGATTTAAAGAATACATCATCATATTCATCAAAGGAAATGAAATACAATTGAAAGAGTAAACAGAGTTATCTATCGAGCAACTAAACCAACTGTGCATTCATAACGATCAGGTTTATTTTTTTTGAAGGCTACAGGTGAATAGTGAGTTTAGTTCACTCGATCAATTCAACTGAGTACATTTATAACAAACATCACTGCATAATTCATATTACATGTTCTGTGTTCATCGTGATCATATATGCCATGCAAGCTACAGCTGATCAATATTCTTTTCACAATCAAGGATAGTGAACAGGCATACATTATGCATTAATAAAGAGTTTTGTTTTGATTTTCATCATGAAAGATAGCATATTTTTAGAGTAGTTTGACAAGTAGAACGTAAAAATGCATGAAGAGTACCATGTTACTGCTGAGTATGAAACATAGATCAGGCACTCAAGTGATAAATAAACTATCAATTTCAGCTTGACTAGCAATGTAGTGCAACATTAGGGGATGCAATCAGAAATGGTCATTCCCGAATAATGAGAGAAGAGCAAGTATAGTAAGGTGTCTTGAAGGTGTTTATCATGCATGGAAGAGGTCAGGTAAAGTGTAGTCCACAATAGCATTACTATGTTTCACCTTGGAATCTCCGCATAAGGTCCAGGAACAAAAGGAAAATGTTGCTGTATGGTAAGATCAAAGAATTTAAAAGAACAGTTCTGAGTGCAAAGGAAAGCAACATGAAGTCAATATTAAGCAATACGAATATCATATATAATTCCAGCATTCATGAATTTATGGTTCTTTCCTTCATAAAGAGACATATGGAAGAGGTTTTAGTTTATATTTAGATGACAAGCATCAATGATACAGTATCTGAATACAAAATACTAGTTAATTAAAAGCTACAGCAAAGATAACCATTTCAATTGGGTTGGGACAACGCTTCAAATAGAATCATGTATCAGTGTTTAGTGGGAGACAACAATCAAGTATGATGTGCATTCAAATTGTTTTCAGTAAGTTACAAGTGTCAAGCAAAGTACGCATGAACAAAATTGTCAAAATCAGGTTATACAAGCATGGAGATCCCTCTCTTCATAATGGACAAACACAGAAGCATGCTCAAGGTATTGCACAGTTTTGTCAAGATTTTTAATACCTAGAGAACACTTTCAGAATGAGTAGTTGATGTATTTAAAAGGTAGTCTACAATTTAAATCAAAGACAAATTTTGTGTCAAGAGGAAACGATGTTTTTGTCGAAAGGAAACAATCACAAATCAAGCTTAGGTTTTATGCAGCTATCAAGGAGAGCTACATAAATGTCAAAATGGAGCACCAATTAATATGGGTCAATTAACTAAGTACAGATAAACACATAGATTTTTGATTTTTACCATGAGTTTTCATTTATGAAGGAAGATTAAAAACAAACAGCAAATACCCACTTGGGGTTTCAAATGAATGTCAGTTTTCCTTGTTTCCAGCTAGGTATTTGGGTCAGACTTATTCAAATTCTGAACAGTCGTGGCCATGTGGTGGTTTTTTACAGTGATGCAATGAAGATTTTTTGTTTTCATGAAGTGCAGAAATCCAAGCTCGTGAACTGATACACTTGAATCTCGAGTACCCACTTTCAGGGTTCACTTTTAAAATACAGAAAATGCAATAATCACAAATACCCATGAAAAGAGAATGCAAGAAAATACAAAAGTGCAGGTTTCTTGAGGTGGGTCGAGCATTAGAAGGAAGAAGACATAGTTTTATTCTATGTTTCATGATACCCATATGCTGAAATGCTTTCGAATAGACATTAAGGAAAATTTCCTGTTATGGGTCAAGCCCAAAGCTCAAGTAAATGCTTTCTATGATGCACATCTGGTGCGGCCTGAACATGGCCAAAATTCATGAGTAAAGAAGAGATTCTTTAAGCCTCTGGAGAACAAATTTTTAGCAAAGGAAATTACCAGTCCATGTCTCTAAAGGAGCACTCTAGCTGCAGCTAGAAGTTTCAGATAGCTTCCAATTGCCAAGGGTCTGAGCTCTTAAGTGATGGCCGAGCTCTCATAGTGGAAATAGAGCACAATAATGGTGAATGTGAACACAAATAATACAAAAATAATGGTATTAGAGTATGTACAGCTGCGGCCATAAGGCCTGAATGTATTAAAATATGGAGCCATATAAGCTATGAAGCTGTGAGTGAATAGCTCACCTTTGTGACAGTAGGAGAAAACAATAACCCACGAGCTTTCTCTTAGAGATTTTGAGTTGAACTCGAGCTTATATTGGCCAAGGTAAATCAGGCCAAAGTGCAAAGAGAAGTCAGAGGATAAGCAAGACAGGCCGTGGCCTTAGGCCTTCTGATATTCCAGAATGAAGGAAAAAGAGCTTCAATACAAAGCAAAATAAAGCTTACCCACTGAAGCTCGACCACTGAAGAGCATGGAGAAGATTAGTAAAACACACGAGGCTCAGTTTCGACACAATCATGGCGCTATTCTTCCAGACAGAGTTTCTTTCCTTCAAACTCACGGGTGCAAAATGAAATGATTTTTAGGGTTTGGCATTCTTTTCTCATGCCCTAATTTGAGTGACATAATCATCATCTAGAGTCTTCGGTCAAAACACATGTTGAATTTCGAATGGAGGTCGAAATTTATAATCTTTGCATTATGATTTATCAAAATCTGAGTCTAATATTTATGTGAGAGCCGATATGTTAAGTCTTTTAAGACTTATTTCATGTGCTTAGGTTAGGTTAGGTCTTTAAGACTTTTCCTTATGCCTTAGTGAAATATGGGTTTGTGCCTTACGTTATTGCTTTAAGAGAAAGGTTGAAAGTATGATATGCATAAGGAGTGCTTTATGATCTAAAAGTGATTATTCTTTTGTCACTTAAGTTTTGTATTCTTGAGGGGTCAATGATCATTTTAGGGTTCTTATTTTAGATTGATTTTAGAGAAATCAATGAGAGTTTTGATGAGAAGAAGATAATTGTGTAATATTTTTATGATTTTGTGAGAAAATCAGAATATTGTAAAGGAGAGATAAGGAACTTTTATTTTTTGCAAAATATTTTAAATCTTTAATTGCAAAAAAAAAGCAAATTGTGCAAATATGCAATCCTGTAAGGCAGAATCATAAAACAATCTTTTATAAATTGTTTGTGATTTCTTGCTATTTTTAGCATATTTTCATTGACTTTTCCTCTTGGTTGGATTTGAGACCTATCTTGGAGAGATAAGGTGTTTTTTGAGCTTTTAAAGCAAATCCAACCTATTTTTAGAGGCTTGACAGTGTGATCATAAAAGCAGTGTGCTTTTTTTGCTTTTAGGTAGTTTTTGAGACAATTTGAAGCCTTTTTCCTGGAGTTTTTTTTGAGTTCAGATTAGGGTTTCTTGAGAGTTATGTTTTGAAAGGCTTAATCTTTTAGCTCTCCTCTCTCAGTTTAGATTAGAGTTTCTTGCTCATACACATTTTGAGCTTGTAAACCTTTTGGTACTCAGTTTCAGATTCAGGCAAAGACTCTTCCAGTTTTAATAGAACAACAAATTTCTCCTTATTTTTTGTCTCAAATTTTGTAATGGCAATTTGATGTATTTGTGTTTTCAAATCAGAATCCTTTTATGTCTTGCTGTTATAGGTTGTGTTTCAGAATTACATGTTTCAGGTTGCATGTTGTATTTGTTTTCCAGATCTTCATGCAAATCATTGATGAGATATGTGCTAATGAGATTGTGAGAATTACTGTAATAGAGAAGCTGTTATGAGTGGTTAAGTTTGAATTTTCATAAGTTTGGTGAATCATCTGTTAGTCATAGGCTTTATTTTCAAGTTATCTTTTATCCCTTTCCTCAGAAGTTGTTTATAATAGATTCATCATTTAGAGAACCAACTCACTCTGGAGATTCCTTCTTCGTTCAGATCACCCACATTTAAGAAGGTTTCCATGTTTCAGTAGTTTGCGAATATTGCATTCAGATAGGGTGCAAAACTATTGACAACAATCTTCATGGAAACATCTACATCATATCTAGAATTCAAGTGTTTTGGAGATCCCAGTATGAAGTTATCGCTAACAGAATATCAACTGTAATTGGACAGAGAGCATTCATAGACTAGTCTTGAATTTCAAGTGTGCAACCTATCCCATGACTTGCAAAGCTTAGAAAACCATTTATAAGGATGAAAATTCATCGAGGAACCTTCTTTCCAATATGCATCATTTTTGTTTGAGGATCAAAGGAAATTCTTATGTTTGGGGCGATCTTCACATCGCTTCATCAACTTTGGGGTTAGGAGACCTCTTGAGGCTAACACAGACCTTTTTTGGAGCTAGGAATTGATTTATATAGGCATTATGTAGTTGCATTAGGTAAGCAAGTAGTAGTAGAAGGATAGAAGAGATAGATAAGGGCTTTGACACACATTGTATTTCTGGGCTTAATGCCATATCATTTTTTAATCTATAAGCCGAAAGGTAGGGCATGTTGCCTGTGAATAATTGATCACTCTCTATATTTCCATGTGTGACTGTTGTTCCAATTCTTGATTTTCTATTGTGTTTACTCTTGCTGCAAGGTTAGACAGTCCTATTCTTGGACCCTCCATCCTTGATTGCACCAAGTGGTATTAGAGCAAAGTTGCGAACCTTTGGGAGATCAGAGTGAAGTTACAGACCTCAGGAGAAGAGAGTGAAGTTGAGCAAAGGCATTATATAAGATCTTTGTGTTGATAGATCATCGACTTGAGGTAGCCTAGTTTGTGTTGGTCAACAAATCGTTGATTGTGAGGTAGTTGTGACCCTATAGCCAAATCACCGACTTAAGGCAATTACACCAGATCCTAGGAAGAGATATTGTCGAGGAGAATTCATACTACTGTTAATGTTGCTGGAAAGATGGATGAGATGATAGAAATTATGTGAAAAACAAAAGTGAGATTAGATGTTTTTGAAGAAGATAGATGAAAGGGCTTAAACCCTAGACCTAATGATGAAAGTGATGATGAAGTTAAAGCTGCAGACCTAGCTGAAGAAACCACTGAAGAGGAAGAATTAGATCAGATAAAGATGTTGAAGGCTATTTCAAAAATAGGAAAGCGATCTAGAATGAAGATTTTGAACTATACCAGTAATCTAAACCCTAAGGAGTTGATTGATTGGATAAATGACATCCAAGAATACTTTGAATATGAAGAAATTAAGGATCCAAAGAGAGTGAGATTTGCAAAGACTAAATTAAAGGGACATCTTGCAATATGGTGGAAGAAATTTCAATTGGAGAGAAACAAAAAAGGTAAGGAGAAGATTGTGAAATGGGATATAATGGTGAAAAAATTGAAGAACCAGTTCATACCTGCAGACTATAAGTTGGAGCTACTAAAGAGATTACTAAACTTGAGACAAAAGGAAAATATTGTAAAAGAATACACTGAGGAATTTCATAAGATCATCATCAGGACTCGACATAGTGAAGTAAGCAAGGAGAAAGTGGCAATACATCAATGGGATGAGGATGAAAATTTAGGAAGAGTTGAGTAGATGGTGAGGATGAATTCGGTACAATGGAAGCATATCAATTTTCATTAAAGGTGGAGGACAAGCTAAACAAAAGACATGAACAAAGGAAAAGAGGAAGAGGAGGCATATTTTAGAAGGGGAGGTCACATTCTAGAGGAGAAAATCTATATGCGGAGCAAA
>VDFB02352660.1:0-41183 GCA_007258455.2 Sequoia sempervirens
ACAAAGGAGCGGAGAAGAGCTTTTAACTTCAAGCTATTTTTGTTTTGTTTTCTCAATTTAGCAAATCAACAGTGAAATAAATCTACACCTATAACAGTCAGCTCAACCAGTATAATTATCTTCAACTACCACCGAGCACATTCATTTCAACTGCCACCGAGCACATTGATTGTATCGAGCTTCATAATAATCACAAAATGATTTTTCATTATAAATTTAATTACAGAATACTTTTTTATTCTTAATTTTATTTTATTATGCTAAGAAAACTTATATGATCCTTATTTTATTCAGCTGTCTTAAAAAATCTTTATAAAAAGATAATTGTAATGTTGATTGCTTCTTTTTGTAATGTTGATTGCTTTGAGTTTTCTATTATTTGCATTGTGTTTTTTACTATGTATCATAAGATGCATAAGTTGTATTTGTGTATGTCGCTTTGAGTGATTATTCGTGTTTTAGTTTTATCATTTTCTTTAATGATGATGATGATTGTTATTTGTGTATTGAGATGTGTATATAGTTGTTTGTCAAGTTCTTTGTGATGACTTGATATTATTTTTATTTTATATACTATTTGTATTGAAGGTGTGAGAGCCTTTTGCATTGATGTCATGATTGACGTTCAAATAATTGATGAAAAAATATGAACTTGTAGAATCATATAAAATTTACAAACAAAATTAGTTGTGAAGAAATAAAAGAAAAGATAAAATAAAATAAGAGAATAAAATTCAACAAGAAATAGATTTATGTGGTAAAACTTTGACAATATGTCAAGAAAATGAATCCATGGAGCAAAGTATCTATATTCTTATTACTCAGAAGAAAATTTATAGTTTTCACATAGATGTTATTAAAATTTTAATTTTTCATTCAAGGCTACAAAGATATATATAATATCTTCCACATAACAACCATCTTAAAACTTAGAAAAAAAATAGACTTTTCTCTTAACAAAATTGTAGATTGCCTTTTAAGGAAAAAGTAGTTTTTTAAAAGTTAAGATTTTCACTTTATTGTTGTCACAATTCAATAATCTCCACCTTGACAAAAATTTACTTCATAGATGCCCATGCCCATTCATCATATTTTTTGCAAGCTAAGTGAGGCCTTGAACTCCACCTCAATTTCTCTACAATTTTAGTTTTGTAAGCATGTCTACACAATTTTCTATCATATGAACTTTCTCAAGAGTTACCCCATCTCCATGAATAACTTATCTAGTAAAATAGTAGTTTAGTCCTATGTATAGCACTTTGACTATCACAAAATAAATTCACCTTGTCCTACACTTTTCTATGCTCATCCAATAGACACTTTAACCAAATTACCACTTTATATGCATATGAGATAACTATATACTCTACCTCAGTAGTAAGGATAACTTTAAGAAACCCCCCCTTGGAAAAGGTGTAAAATCCTAGCGAATCTCAGCTAAGTGTTATAATTTTCTTGGCGAATTTTTCCTTTTATTTGAAAAAATTACTAATTTCCCTAGCGAATCTATGCGCTTTATTAAAAAAATTGTAAAATCTTGGCGAATGTTAATGAATAATTGGTAAAACTAATAATCACACTTGCAAATCCTAGTCAATAATCACTAAAGATTAATTACAATGGTGAATCCCTCCTTTAAAAAATTGCATAGTTGGTTAGCGCAGTTCCCTCATATTTTTTTTGTTTTTTGTAATATTGAAGTAGGGGCCTAGGGGCGGCAACCACTGGCGGGGTCAAGGGGTAGCGTGCCTTGCAGGGGTCAAGTGGGTAGAAGCCCCTTGTGGGGGTCGAGGGGGAAACCCCACTCACGGGGTCCAGGGACAGTGACCTCAACACACTCCTGTCATGATTCAGGTGGGGTCGAGGGGCATAGCCCCTCACCACCAAGCATAAATTCACTATTGAAAATGCATTGGAGCACATACAAATTAAGTATTTTTTAAAAATCTCACTTTAAAAATAAGACTAAATGAAAAGTGAAATTGTTACCATTGATTAGCTTTTTAATCAAATGGTTGTAGGTTGATTCCATGACCTAATATGCACGTTCCTTTTAAAAGGCTTATTGAGGCCTAAAATTTGTTTTAGGCCACATGATTAAATCTAATCGTGTGGTCCAAAAAAATTTGGGCCTCAAAAAGCCTTTTAAAAGGCACACGCATATAGGTCGTGAAATCAACCTATAGCCATCCAATTAAAAAGCTAATCGATGATTTGATGGCAATAAATAAAATCCCTATTCAAGGCTAAAATATCCCTAAAATTAAATGGTAATTTATTATTAGTGGCGATATTGCCCCAAAATTAATGGTAGGAATATAATATTATTGGCGAATATAATTAATATTTGTAATTACATTATAAACTACTGGCGAATCAATTCCAATGATGCATCATTTACATGGTGAATCAAATTTGATTTATTAGTTTAAAAAATAATGTATAGGTGAATTAATCGAGATGAAATTATTTTTTTGTAAAAACCTTTTGATTTAGTTTCCTTTTTAGCTTGTACTATTCACCATTTATGGAGGTCCTGATTTCAATTATTCGCCAGTTGGAAAAGGTTCACCACTAAAGTTTTCCCTGCTCAGTAGTGGATAAAACAATTGTTCCTTGAAACTTTAATATCCAACAAATAGGTTCTACAAAAGTAAGGACATAACCTAGAGTAGACATCCTTTTAATGATATCAAGTTTCCACAATCCATATTTTTCTCTTTCAATGATTTATGGATTAGATTGTGTGAGAAATTTTTGCATCAAATTTCTCACATGATCTAATCTAGAAATCATTGAAAGAGTAGATATCCTTTTCTAAAAATCACCTACAAAATCTAAATCAACATAATTGTAAATTGAATCACTACAACCATTATAGGTGATACAATAATTCTCCAAAAAAAAAAAAAAATCGTGTATGCCTCTATGATAGAAAAGCACCTATCTCACTATTGCACAATGCTCTCTACATGGACCTTCCATGCATATCTACTAATAATATCAACTACATGTAAATTATTTGGTCTTGCATATACCATCACATATATTAAACTTCCTACGACACTAGCATACAATACATGAGACATATAATCCTTTTAATCTTTATTACTAGGAAATAAACTTGACTAAAGCTTAAAAGAGGAATCCAAACAAATATTTTATTTATTTCGCATTCTTCATATTGAATCTTATGAGGATCTTCTCCACATACTTCTTTTATGCTAACCAAATCTTACCATGCTTCCTATCTTTATGTATTTTCATGCCCAAATTTTGTTTTCTAGATCGTAGATCATTCATATCAAACATCTTAACCAACTAAGCCTTTTAACTTATTGATCTAAACCACACTTTTTATTGCTACAAGCATATTGTCAACATATAGCTCTAAGATAATGAATAAACCATTTGTCAAACTTTTAAAGTAAACACAATTGTCATACTCACTCTTTTTATTATTTTTTCTTACCAAGAAAGAATTAAACTTCTTGTACCATTGTCTAGGTTACTACTTTAGACCATATGATGACTTCTTGAGTTTTTAAGGAAATATTCTCTTACAATGCTAAAAAGTCCCTTCTAACTATTCCATATATGTCCTCATCCAAATATCCATGTAATGTGTTTGTTGTAGCATCTATGTGCTCTAGCTCAAGATCAAGTAAAGCAACTAGTGCTAGCTAGTACTACACAAAAAGAAACAAAATAATAACTAATGAAAAATTTCATGGAAACCAATACCTTCCTTTTGAGAATACCCTTTTTCTCCCAATATGTCTTTGTACCTTTCAAATTTATTATCAACACTCTTCTTTAGTTTTTCTACCCATTTGCAACCAACAAGTTTCTTGTTTTTAAAATTTTACTAGGTCCCATTTTGTATTCTTCTCCAAGGAATCCAACTCTTCTTTCATTTCTATTTTCTATTTAGCACTTTGAATATTATCCATGAATCTTGATAACAACTAGGTTTCCCATCATTATAAATCAGTGCAATAGATGAAATATAATCTTCATACCTCTTAGGAGGATTCTTGACATGTGTATCTATCTCCTTAGAGTTGATTGTGCTATTTCTGCATTTTCTTGTATATTTTTGCATCCTCACCGTCTTCTTCAAAAGATTCTTCCTATTGCCTATTTTTTGTAGACTAATTAGTTTCCAATTAAATTTGTTAATATTGTGGTAGTTCTTCCTATTTCATTTCAACTTGATACTATGTTTGATTTTATAAGAGTCGGTTCAAAAACTACATCTCTACTAATGATTGGATATGTGCAGGGAAATGAGAGATCAAAAGGGGGTATTAAGTGGCCACATTTTTTTGGAATCAAGAAATATTGATCTTCAATGAAAAATTGAAGATAGTTATGCTTAAAATATGAAGATGCAACAAGAGAGTTTTAGTGCTCTAAATCTACTTTCTAAACTACTTTTTTTTTGGAAAATGGTGGAGATTAAGGGGTTCAAATAGAGGTATTACACAAAGTTCTCATATTTCCATCAAAAAATAATATAGCATCTAGTGTGCTACCCCTAAAGTGTTTTTATTTTAGTATTTCAAAATTTGCTTTGGTAAAATTTTAACTAACATCTTGTAGTTTGTGACCAAATTTTCTACTAAATTGTTAATGAATATATGTTTTTTTACTAATTTTCAAAGTGGAAACATCCTAATAAAATTCAATGTGCACCCCCCTAAATTTTTGGAAACTAATAAAAATTCATTTTTTTTATTGCGTAAGAATAGGTCTAGTTTCTAATTTTTTTTTTTCAAATTCTAATGAATGAGTAAACATGAAGAAAAAAATACCATATGTAAGTTTTTGACAAAAAATGAAGACACTATCAAAAGAAATAAAATATCAAAACCTTAACATAATTGAAATGCAAAAAAAATACATGGTTAGAAAGCTAAGGAGACTTCATGTTATATATTATTTTTTAAACATAACATTGAAAGACATGCTAATTAAGAGCATACTTGAATTTGTGTCATTTTTTATAATTTGCAAAAAAACATGTCTATGGTCATTGACATGTAAGTCCAACCCTTTCAAGTTGGATTCCCAAGGAAAAACCAACCGTAAAGGTTGGAAATGCCTAAAAATTATAATAATGCAAGTGTGTTATTGTTCACTCGCATTATTGTGCATGAGTGTGTTCTAATATAGCACGCTATAATGTGCTCATGTTTCCATGAAGAAAATATAGCTCTCTCTTTCTCTTCCCATCTCTCTCTACCTTCTTATATACTAGCTCACACTCTCCATATTCCTCAAACTATATAGATGAAATTAAAATTTAAGTATAGGGTATGTGCAGGATCATGATGGGCCAAAAAGGGCGATGATGTAGGTACAGTATGTGGTGGCGACTTTTTTTTACTCCAAAATTGATGAAACAAAAATGTTTTTAAAGGAGATTCTCATCTTTCCACCAATATAAATTATGCTTTACTTTGAATATAATAAATTATTATTCATTTTCTATTTGAATTATGACTAAAGTCCGATTGATAGGTTTATTGAAAAACATCTATAGCTTTCAAACAATATCACATTTTTGAATCAAAACATGCATCACATTCTATGCTTTGCACATACTATAGGATTAGAAAAATGAATTTCATGAAGTTTTGACTAAGTTAAGGTGGTCGACATCTGAAGTTTTATAATTTTGAAAAGTTGTAATTCATAATTAATTATTTACTTGAAAAAAATTACAAAAAAAATATGCATCACATCAAGACATGAGTCCCCTACTTATATCTAAAAATCTTATTAAAAATATATTATCATTTTATTGTGGTTAGGGTGGTTAGAAAGACACCTTCTTCTTATTTTTCTTTGAAATTTAAGTACTACTACATTGAAATTTCAAATTTTCACCAAATAGATTTTTTTAAAATAAACCTAGTAGTTTAGAAACTACATTCAATTTGCTACAAATTTTATTCTTACATATTTTTGAAATAATATAGATAACTTATTCAAATTTTTACGTCAACTTGCCTAACTCTGATTTTTCTAAATTTTTCACCACTTAAGGGCATGTTTTCTCCATGATGATCCTACACATACCCTATAAGCTTGATGTTTATATATGCACATTTATTTTATTATACATTAAGTTATATTTCTTGTATATAGTTTCAAGATGTTTGAGAATGGTTTCAAGTCTCTAGGAGTTATAATGTAGATTCTAGGTTTTGGAAGATCTTATATATTTTTTTATATAGTCAAATTTAAGTAATTAACAAATTCATATATCATCTTACAATTATCTAAGTGTAATGTTGTAACTATTCAAAACAATCATCAAGTCTCTCCTTAGATATAACTCTATATCTCTCCCTCTCTCATCTCCCTCTCTCCACCTATCCTTCTAGATATCTCTTTACATCTCTCCCTCTCCCCTCTCCCTCTCTCTCTCTACCTACCTCTCACTCTATCCCTCCATCCCTATATCCCTCTCTTTGTCTCTATCTCATTATCTCTCCCTCCCTCCCTCATTCTCTCTCTACTTTTTATATAGGGATACAAATAGAGAGGAAAATAGAAATGGAGACAAATATGGAGATGGAGATAGAGAGGGAGTGGGAAAGGAAGAGATAAAGAGAGATAGTTAGAGGAGAGATAGATAGATAGAGATGGAAGAGACAAATATATAGAGAGGGAGAGAATATGATAGGGAGAGATGGAGAGAAGGAAAATGTAATGTAAAAAAAAAGATCCTCGATCTAATTAGTAGATTAATGGAGATTAATATTTCTTTGCTATAAAATTAGAACTTAAACCAACAAGGGCATTAAGATTGGATAACAACCTAGAAGGAGAGCTAATCTACCTTGGGTTTAGCTCCTATGTTTCCATGAAAACTGATTAACTTAATGAGAATTTAGTGACCTAATTTAATATGAAAACCTAATTTGAAAACATAAATTATTCATAGAAACGAAAAATAATAATTAAATCATAGGAAAATTGAGAAGGGGAGATATTGGTGCACCTATGATAAAAAAAAAGAAAGCCTGAATTAGGTGTTTCAAGGGAAATGTTTCCCTTGATCAAAAATGGAGATTTTTGAATGCTTGAAGTCTAGATTTGAGGGTATAGGTATACTCTGCACTTTCTTGTAACTTTTTATTGATAAAAAAAATTGGATTTGACTTGCACACATGAATAGAAGGGGGAGGTTTTGTTGTATAGGGAATTTCCTAATTTAAACCCCACTTTGGTGGTTCCACCTCCATAAACATCAAGTTAATTTAGTAAAGAGGGCTTACCCTAGGTCAAGTAGAGGCCAAATAATCAATAACTAGCTATAATAAATAAAAATGGATAATGTTATCTTCAACTTGTTGGGCCTACAAGGAAGAAAATACCTTATTTTAGACTCCAAAGTGCCCCAAAAAACATGCAAATAGATCAAAACTCCTCTCAAATCCAGTTGTAACCATATGGGATTCTTAAGTAGGCCTAAACTACCTCAAATTGTATCAAAACTAAGCATAAATAGTGCCTAACTTCTGATCAAGTTATAGAACACTTTGCATGATTATAGCATGTGAGGTTGACTAAAAGATGACTAGATATTCACCATGGCATAGGAGAAGTTGTTTGTCTTTTAAATAATGCTTCATATCAATCCTTTGAACTTGTCACTCTACTGTCACTTTTCTTGACTTTGTATCAATGCCTTTACCATCTCATCAATACCTTTTTCCTAAGGTTTCAAAGTAATAATAGGTATTGATTGTTAATTGAAAATCACAGTCACTTGTAAAACACTACCTTGATGTCCTCATTAAGCACAAACATTGAATCTATATTACTCTAAGTCACATGATATTTATTTTATTAAAGGAGGCTACAATATAGTCATATGACTATCATCTTGTTCACTCACAATGAAGTTGACTATCAAACATGAAATCTTCATACTTGAAAATTTGTCCCTTATACCTTGACTATATTCAAGGGCTTCCATTACATTCATGATAGTCATAGAGACCATCCTTGGATTGTCATTACCTTATTGTGATTTCATGCTTCTAAATGTTCATGAAATTGTATCACTAGAATGCACCTCCACATTGTTTTGAAGTTTTATCAAAACCCTAGCTCCTTGTGCATCTTAATGTTGTTAGTGTGAATGGGGTTATTTTGTAACTAGATATTAGTGAGGACCTATTCACATTATTAATAAGTTTACTTAGTAGTTAGTTTCCTAGGTGGCATTCTAGAAACTAGTATTTAATGGGGTCATATCCCATTAATACGCATGTAGTTATCTAGGCATTTAATATTTCTCTCATGCATTTAAAATTATGCATTAGGAATTTAATGATTGCAACTAAGGTTTTTCATCCAACCTCCTCTCCCCTTGCCTATATAAGCAAGGCTCTTGTACATTTCTAAATCATCTCAATGCATTCTAAGATCATTATTTGATCATATTGTCTACTTGCTCATAGTGCAATACTTTCTTGTTCGTGTGGATGGTATTTTTCTTGGTTGATCCATTGTAGAACTACAACTTCAAGTGGGTTATTGTTAATTCATATTTCCAACACATGCAACTTCAAGTGGGTTATTTGGGATACATGTGATTTGTCATCATTAGACACTTTTTGGGATTCAAACTTCTTTCAGTGGTTTTGAGGATACTTCATTTAGGGAGGGAAATATAGTCTCCATCTATTCCTTCAATGGAGGGATCATTGCATTGTAATCTTGTGACGGATGTTGCTCTTGGGGAGTATTGATGTTGAGACCTCCATCATCACTTCCATTACTTATACATGATTAGCATTATATTTTGCATTATATCTTTTTTTGGGGATGAGTTTTGTCCCATGAGGTTTTCTCCTTTTCTCCTTTTGTAAGAGATTCCATTTTCATTTGTACATGGGTACCTAACATGGCTTTCTAGTCGGGACCCATCATATTGAATTTCCATTATTTGCATAATAACTACACTCCCAAGTTGCACTTATGGGGGAGTGTTAGTATGAATAGGATTATTTCCTAACTAGATATTAGTGAGGACCTATTCACATTATTACTAAGTTTACTTGGGAGTTATTTTCCTAGGTGGCAATCTAGAATCTAGTATTTAATGGGGTCATGTCCCATTAATAAGCATGTATTTATCTAGGCATTTAATATTTCTCTAATGCATTTAAAATTATGCATTAGGAATTTAATATTTGTAACTAAGATTGTTATCCCACCTCCTCTCTCCTTGCCAATATAAGCAAGGCTCTTGTACATTTTTAAATCATCTCAATTCATTCTAAGATCATCATTTGATCATATTGTCTTCTTGCTCATAGTGCACTATTTTCTTGTTCATGTGGATGGTATTCTTCTTGGTTGATCCATTAAAGAGATGCAACTTCAAGTGGGTTATTGTTATTCATATTTCCAAAGTGGGGGACATGTGGTTTGTCATCATTAGACAATATTTTGGCTTTGAAGAATTCTTTTAGTAGTTTTGATGATACTTCATTTAGGGGGGCAATCTAGTCTCCATCTATTCCTTCAATGGAGGGATCATTATATTGTACTCTTGTGATGGATGTTTCTCTTGGGGGGTATTGATGTTGAGACCTCCATCATCACTTCCATTACTTTTACATGATTAGCATTATATTTTGCATTATATCTATTTTTTGGGGAGGATTTTTGTTCCATGATGTTTTCTCATTTTCTCCATTTTTAAGAGATTCCATTTTCATTTGTACATGGGTACCTAACATGGCCTTGCAGTTGGGACACAACATATTGCATTTGCATCATTTGCATAATAACTACACTCCCAAGTTGTACTTATGGGCGAGTGTTAGTATGAATGGGGTTATTTCCTAACTAGATATTAGTGAGGACCTATTCACATTATTAATAAGTTTACTTAGGAGTTAGTTTCCTAGGTGGAATTCTAGAAACTAGTATTTAATGTGGCCATGTCCCATTAATAAGAATGTATTTATATAGGAATTTAATATTTCTTTCATGAATTTAAAACTATGCATTAGGAATTTAATGTTTGCAACTAATATTTTTATCCAACCTCCTCTCTCCTTGCCTATATAAGCAAGGCTCTTGTACATTTGTAAACTATCTCAATGCATTCTAAGATCATCATTTGATCATATTGTCTTATTTCTCATAGCGCACTACTTTCTTGTTCATGTGGATGGTATTCTTCTTGGTTGATCCATTGAAGAATTGTAGCTTCAAGTGGGTTATTATTGATTCATATTTCCAAAGTGGGAGACATGTGGTTTGTCGTCATTGGCCACTCTTTTGGATTCAGACTTCTTTCAGTGGTTTTGAGGATACTTCATTCAGGGGGAAATCTAGTCTCCATCTATTCCTTCAATGGAGGGATCATTATATTGTACTCTTGTGATGGATGTTGATCTTGGGGGGTATTGATGTTGAGATCTCCATCATCACTTCCATTACTTGTACATGATTAGCATTATATTTTGCATTATATCTCTTTTTTGTGGAGGAGTTTTGTCCCATGAGATTTTTTCCTTTTCTCCATTTGTAAGAAATTCCATTTTCATTTGTACATAGGTACCTAACATGGCCTTGTAATTGAGACCCATCATATTGCATTTGCATCATTTGCTTAATAACTACACTCCCAAGTTGCACTTATGGGGGGTGTTAGTATGAATGGGATTATTTCCTAACTAGATATTGGTGAGGACCTATTCTTATCATTAATAAGTTTAATACTTAGGAGTTAGTTTCCTAGTTGGCATTCTAGAAACTATTATTTAATGGGGCCATGTCCCATTAATAAGCATGTAGTTATCTAGGCATTTAATATTTCTCTCATGCATTTAAAATTATGCATTGGGCATTTAATGTTTGCAACTAAGATTGTTATCCAAGCTCCTCTCTCCTTGCCTATATAAGAAAGGATCTTGTACATTTGTAAATCATCTCAATGCATTCTAAGATCATCATTTGATCATATTGTTTTCTTACTCATAATGTAGTACTTTCTTGTTCATGTGGATGGTATTATTATTGGTTGATCCATTGAAGAACTGTAGCTTCAAGTGGGTTGTTGTTGATTCATATTTCCAACACATGCATGTTACTTCCTTTGACTCTCAAATTTTATCTTGCATTTTATTACCTTATTTCCATATGACTCTCGAACTCACTTATGTAGTTTCATTAAATGAAAACTACATGCATCATTTGAGATTTGCGATAAACAAAAGAACAAAGGCTAGATATATGGTAGACCTGTATTGATATCTCCATGTTGATTTACATTCCTTGATCATGCATATATCTCACTCACACATAGAACTATAGATAGTGAACAAAAAACTCATTGCATTGCATATGCATGACTTTTTTTTATCTTTGGTAGCCATGATAGCTTTGCAATTTTATTTTATTTTGTGAAACCCTAAGTATATGATTCATCTCATGATAATTTTCTTTCATATTTTTCTTTTTTTCTTCAACTTGGGGCCCAACTTCAAGTTGTCTCCTTTATTTTTCATGTAATGAGAGCCCTTTTTTGGATTTTCATGTGAAGTAAGGAGTTTTTTTGGTGTAGGAAAAGAAACTTGAGAAAAATTGTATTAAAAAATATTTTTATTTTATAAACTAAGACTTTAAATAAAACCAATTTGATCAATGCCTCCTTTAAGGATAATGACTTAAGATAAAAGCTATTTAAACCAAACGTTGATTTTTTCCAATGACTAGCAAAAATAGACAATATTCTTGGTGACCTTTGAGGGTGTTTTTTTTTTGCTAAAACTAAGGAAACTAATGTCTTTGCATATACAGGGTATGTGAATGATCATGATGGGCCAAAAAGTGGTGTTATGATGGGTATGTGTAGGGTATGTGGATGATGACTTTTTTTTACCCAAAATTGATGAAACAAAAAAGGGTTTTTAAAGGAGATTCTCAGCTTTCCACCAATATAAATTATTCTTTACTTTGAATTTAATAAATTATTATTATTCATTTTCTATTTGAATTATGACTAAAGTCCTAATTGATGGGCTGATTGAAAAACATTTATAGCTTTCAAATGATATCACATTTTTTGAATCCAAAATGTGTGTCACATTCTATGCTTCACATACTATAGGATTAAAAAAAATGAATTTCATGAAGTTTTGACCAAGTTAAGGTGGTCATACATACAAGTTTTTATATTTTTTAAAATCTGTAATAAAAAATTCATAATTAATTATTTATTTGGAAAAAAATTACAAAAAAATATGCATCAAATCAGGACATGAGTCCTCTACTTATATCTGAAATCTTATAAAAAAAATTATCATTTTATTGTGGTTAGAGTGGTCAAATAGACACCTACTTCTTATTTTTCCTTGAAATTTAAGTGTTACTGTATTGAAATTTCAAATTTTCACCAAATAGATTTTATTTTTTTAAATAAACCTAGTAGTTTAGAAACTGCATTCAATTTGCTATAGATTCTATTCTTACATATTTTTGAAATAATAAAGATAACTTGTTCAAATTTTTATGTCAAGTTGCCTAACTCTAATTTTTCTAACTTTTTTGGCACTTAAGGGCTTGTTTTTTCCATGATGATCCTGCACATATCCTACATTGAGTAATAGAGTCATTTAGGCTTGAAATGAAATTGAAAATTAGAACTTGAACAAAAAAATCTCAAGAACAACCTAACTATGCTTCAACACTTAGTGGAGAAAAAGTCAAACCAAATTTACATCAACACTTATTAACATAAAATAGAACTCACCCTATCCTACACTAACCAGTAGTGGTAATGTTTATACAAAGTGATTAGTTCTGGTTCTTTTAAGTAGACTCTTTTCCTCAACATTTTGCAATGTTTGACATGGTTATGAACAACCAAAAAGATATGGAGAAATGATAAAAAATTGACCAATTCCTGCAACAACTCTTGGAGAAGGAAAACATTTCCACCTACCTCATCATATAGACTATACATTTTTTTGTTTTGAAGTATATCTAGGTAGGATGAATTTTTTTTTCATCAGCTGAAACTTCATACTTTGGTGCAAGCATGACTTGTGGTGGTTTGTTGGACTCAATCTGAGCTAGATGTTTGATAGGACATCCTTTTGAAATGATACACTTTGGGTTCTCCTTGCTAGTTTCTTTCTCATGCACTACTATCTACTCATCCTATTGATTGGGTTGTTTCATTTCTAGTGACTTAGTTAGAAACATGGTCACTTCTACTTTTTTCTCCCGCTACTCAAGATTTCCTTTTTCTAAAGGTGCTAGTTTATCATCTAATTTTGAAACAAACACTTCAATATCATCCCAAAATAAGTCCTCTTCAACCTCTTCTTTTCTTTTTTTGTGGTAGAAAAATAATTTTTACTTCGTTATAGCTCTCTTGAAGAATAAAAAAATCATTTTTTTATTTCTTTTTGTTGATTTGTGCTTGATACTATTGTGACTAGATTTATACTTTCTCTATCATGCTCAATGAAATATTGAAGATCATCAAATGATATTATGAAATCATGGCTTTCATTATCTTTTTCAAGCTCTTCAACCTTATTCCCTGATCGACCATGCTCATCCACCTCTTTTAATAGGTATAATTTGTCAATTTGTTCATCATATGCAAGCATATCAATAAGAAAAATTTCTACATGTTTATCCATAAATACCTCTTCTTTATTCTCACTAAACTAGTTGGTTTGATAAACAATGGGCCCATCTTGGCAAAGGAAAATGGTATCAGGACAAAAAATTTGATCATCTAAGTTTTGTTGATTCTCTTGAGGATATATATTAGGTTTCTCTTGAAGTATATTGTGTTTCTCTTTATTATATTTTAGATCTTGAAAAAACTAAGGGCTCCTAAAACTTGGTATTTCAAGCTCAAGAGACTGATTTGAACACTTAGGAGGTTTGCCTTTCCCGAAGCTTGGAATTTCATACTTGGGAAGCTCTTCTTTTATAGGAATTGACTCAAGAAATAACCTCATTTTCTTCTTCTTTTGTAGCAATTGAGTCAAGAAATAACCTCTTTTCTTCTTCTTTTATAACAAGCTCTCTTGCAAAATACTCCTCATATTGTTTTCTCTTATCTCTCCCTCTTTTTGGCATTGATAATTAGAGTAAGCCAACTCTTCTTGGTGTAAGGTATACTCTTGAGCTCCTTCATACCCTTGATTTCCTTCAATCTCACTCATCTTCCTCTAAAATTCAAACATTATATCCCTTTAAAGGTCATGTCTTCAACACTTTGAGTCTTGTTGGAAGCATAGTTATGTTTGTTAGAAACTAATTGGTCTTTTTGGGGTTGATTTTGAGCATATGTAGGCTTCGTAGGTTTTTTTGGTGGTAAGAATATTGAACATGTTGGTTTGTTTGTCTAGTAAAATAGTTTGGGCTAAAAATGATTGCATGCTCAATTTGATATGGATGCTAGGGAGGTGTATACGCAATATTTTCATGAAATAGGGGTAGAAAGATCATTTTCCATGAAAATTTGACATGTTAAATAATTAAAAACTTGGGAATTACTTTGAAATAATATAAAATTAGCTTCTTTTCTTCAAAAAATAAACCTACCAACACTTAGTCCACTTGAAACCAATAGACTGAATCTTCAAGTCACCAGGTGTGGGAATATTTTTCCTTAAAAGGTATATATTGCTGATGTACACATTAAATAAAAGCATTGAAAAGAGAATATTTGAATTTTGATAGTTCGAAACATCCCACTGAGTGTGAAAAAATTGTTGTCACGAGGATAAAACCCTTAGCCAAATGTAAAACTCAGCTATCTTGTGAAACATAGGATCATCTTTAGACTATGGTTTATCTATGGTGAAGATGAACCTATAGAGTGTGTTGGTTCCCATGATGAACCTCCTAAGACTAATTTGATCAAGAAAATGGATAGAGTAACTAAAATTTAAAGATTAAATAACCCTAGGAGGTGATGCAGAAAAAATCCAAGACTTATACCTAATATTTCAACTCAAAAATTCTCTCAAAAATCATCTTTTCCTTATGCACAACTCAACTTTCACAAGCTCACATAATAGTGTTTCATAAAAAGGTTGTTCTTCAAGTTCTTGAAGGAAAATTGGAAGTTTTCACAACTACAACTACTGAAGGTAACAACACAACCTATGACTTATATAATTTTTTCTTATTCTAGTATAAACATTGTTTGCAATAAGACACAATTCAAGTATTCTCATTCATAATCTCAAAAATTAGATCAATTCATCCAAAAAATACCCAACACAAGAATTTAGATAAGGAAAACTTGCTACTTTTATTGAAAAATAGGAGCTTCTACTTGTATAAATCTAAAAATACTAATTGAAACTACATAACACTACTACTCTATAATATCAATATGAGTTACAATACATCTCTTTTTCATAAGGAAAAAAGAGGAATGGAAGAACTAACTTAAAAGAGTTGAATGAATTTTTTAATAGAAGAGATTTTTAGTTAATTGAACTCGAACCTTGTGGAAGACGTTGAGTGTTCATGAAGATTTGAACTAGATTTCAACTACCTTTGAACTACTTTCCAATCATGAAAACATTGGTGTGGAAGATTTGACTTGACCTCTTTAACTTTGCACTCCTTGCATGACCCCTAAACTATGCCCCAACAAAACTTCGAATTGATCTCTAACTTTGACATGAAAATGATTAAAAATTTGTCTTCAAACACTTTGCATGAAGCTTCAACTTGTTGGGTGTACAAGGTGGAAAAGACCTTAAATTTAAGCACTTCAAACTACCCCAAAAAGCATGCAAATAGCTTAAAAATCCTCTCAACTCCAATTTTAACCATATGGGATTCTTAAGTAAGCCTAAACTACCTCAAATTACATTAAAACTGAGCATAAATAGTTCCTAATTTGTGATCAACTTATAAAACTCTTTGCATGATTATAGCATGTGAGGTTGAATGAAAGATGACTAGGTTTTCACTATGGCATAGAAGAAATTGTTTGTCTTTTAAATAATGCACCATATTGAGCCTTTGAACTTGTCACTCCATTGTCACTTTTCTTGACTTTGTATCAATTCCTTTACCCTCTCATCAATTACTTTGTCCTAAGGTTTCAAATTCATAATAGGTATTGACCGTTAATTGAAAATCATAGTCACTTGTAAAACACTATCTTGAAGTCCTTATTAAGTACAAATATTGACTCTATATTGCATTAAGTCACATGATCTTTATTTCATTCAAAGAGGTTAATGTATAGTCTTATGACTATCATCTTGTTCACTTACATTGAAGTTGACTACCAAACATGAAATCTTCACTCTTGAAAATTTGTCCCTTAACCCATGACTAGAGTCAAGGGCTGCCATTACATCCATGATAGTCATGGAGACCATCCTTGGAATTCCATTACCTTATTTTCACTTCATGCTTCTAACTATTATTCATGAAATTGTACCATTAGAATGCACCTCCATGTTGGTTTGAAGTTTTATAAAAACCATAGCTCCTTATGCATCTTCATGTATGTTGTTTCCATTTGACTCTCAAATCTGAGCTTGCATTTGATTGCCTTATTTCTATTTGACTCTCAAACTCACTTATACAATTTCATTAAATGAAAAATACAAGCATCATTTGATAGTCATGATACAAATAGGAATAAAGGGTGGATATATGGTAGACCTATATTAATATCTCCATGAGTTGGTTTCCATGCCCTGATCATGCATATCTCTCACTCACACATAGAACTGGAGATAGTAAAAAAAAAAACTCATTGCATTGCATTTGCATGGATTTTTTTAATCTTTGGTAGTTATGATAGCTTTACAACTATTATTTTCTATGTTAACCCTTAGTATATAATGCCTCTTGTGATGCTTTTCCTTTAGATTTTTCTTTTTTTCTTCAACTTGGGGCCAACTTCAAGTTCTCTCCTTTATTTTTCATGAAATGATAGCCCTTTTTGGCTTTTCACGTCTTTTTGGTGTAGGAAAAGAGAATTGAGAAGAGTTTTATTAAAATTATTTTTATTTTCCTAACTAAAACATTAATTAAAACCAATATGATCAATGCCTCCTTTAAAGATAATGACTTAAGATAAAAGCTATTTAAACCAAATGTTGATTTTCCCCATGAGTGGAAGAAAAATACAATAGTTATGATATATACCCATTAATCTAGAGAATTCTTCAACAATAAATTATTCATCACAAGGGATGGGAATTGTTTCAAAATTTTCTTCTAGTTGACTCTCTTATATTTAGACAATTGCACCAATAGAATGATCTACACCTCTACCATATATTAAATATTGAAAGAATCCTCTCATGATTTATAGGCTAGTAGGAAAACCAACTCTTATACCATTATGTTAGCCCAACCAAAATATTATTTCAAACCTATTTTATATATTATTTAAATTATATTTAGTTACTTTAACCATTTCTAACAAAAAAGATCTAGTTTCTCGTCCATAATCTATACATTTTATTAGTATAATAACCCTAATTGTTATTTTAAGGAAATAAATTTTGATTTAATTATTTTTAACCCAAACTTCTTATAACCCGTGTTTCTTCATTAATTTGCATTCACCACTACCCATGATTACAATAAACTAAGCTTAGGGTTTGGATTAGTAAACTTTAGATTTGATTTTTTAACCAAATTTGACAAGGATTGAAATTTCCTCAATGTTTACATGGAAATATTAATATACCATTAGAACCATGAATTATTCCTTATGAAAAAACCCTCTAAATATTTATTATTAAAATAAGTTTAAAATTTATTAAGGGACACTACAACACTTACATATTCAACAACACATACTATTGTATTCAGACCCAAATCAATAGTATATTTCATAAATCAATATAGCTAATTTTATATTTGACCCAAATATAACACAAACCTAGAAATTCCCCTTAAATTTTTTTAAAAAATATTATAACCTAGATTAAAAATAAAATACACCATGATGTGAAAAAAATTACAAGGCATTTTCTATATTAATTTTTTTGAAATACATTACAACACTATGCAATAGTAGCTAAAACAAACTAACAAAACAATGCTTGATCCCATGACAACAAAAATTTCATGTAACTTGGTTTAGCTAAGGATCCAAAACATTAAACCTTGTGTGAAACCTCTAGGTTAGATCCTCTTGACAGGTAAAAAGGCTTTCATCATCATGCTTAGAAACCAAGGGGTTTCCATCCTCTAGTTTTTTATAGATCCACAATTTTTTTTCCTTGAATATAATTTTGTGAATATTGGTGCTAAGAAAAATGTAAAGGATGGTTTCAATTTAGATAATAATCTATATGAGTGTAAGAATATTGAATAAAACTTAAACTATACAAACTTTTACATATTCACATCACCTAGGGAAGAGATCCTCTACTACTAGCCCTTGACATCATCAACACTAATGGAATCCTTTGATCTATTTGTGAAAAATGAAGAGATAAGAAAAACCTCTTAAATAGAAACCAAACCTCAACCATCATATTAATCAAGTGTGGATGCTATCATTTCCAAAGTTGTAAGTACCCATACATCTATAACGAGTCTTAATTTTGAATATTTTTTCTAGGATATATAATCACATCTAGAGAAGTTAGATGATCAAACTAACCATTAATGGAACTCTTATCTATGTTGGGGGTAGGTAAGATGAAAAATGTAGAAAGGTGGGAGTTTCATAATTTAGGAGTTGGGGGTGTTGTGTGAATCTTATCACTTGCTAGATATGGAGGATGAGGCATTCTAGTATGACTAAGTCCAAATATTTAACAAATGAAGGGAATGCATTAGGGGTAAAGGAAAATGGATTTCAATGTGTATAATTTTGATACTCTAACAAGAATAGAGAAATAGAGTTGGGTGGAAATTCATGATAGTGTGGTAAACTATAAAATTATAGAAAAAATAAAGGATAATTTAGACTTGTATAAAAGTTCATGATGTGATGATGAACTCCAAAAGTTTTACAACTTGTGGACACTTAGAGGTATGATTAGAAACATCCCACACTTAGAATTTTTGAGAATTTTGTTGCTTCTAACACATTAGCAGTCATTTAGGGAATTATGAAAAACATAATTAGGCATTGGATTATCTCATTTGAGATAGGGTTTGGCCCTTTATTCCACAAACAAAAATTGATTGAAAGGGGGACATTACAATAGGGTAATCAAGACTAATCTCACACTTGAACCAAGCATGATGGATGTTAGCAAAAACACTAATCCAATGTGACATCTTTGATATAACACTATTAGGGAAATAAGCTAGACCTATATATAGAGGTAAAAAAATAGCTCTATACCTACGCACTCAAATATGTCAAGTGTACTTATATTATACATAATATATAAAGTGATTCATAATCATCTAATGGAGCACAATATCATATACATCATATAATCATCTCATCTTGAATAACTTGATATCAATGCACATAATCTTATCATTAAAATGTGACAATTGATAAATCATCTAAAATGCCAACACCATGATAGTAAATCTTGTAGTGTAGAAAAATATATCCATTTATATTTTGACACCTTATTTCAGTCCTTCTTATTAAAATAGAATTAATAATGCCTTAATGTAGTGTTGAAAAATGTACTCCTTTACATTTTCACACTTTTTTTGGGACTTCTTAGTTATTAAATTGGACTTAATTATGCCTTAATAAGCCCTATTTTACATCTACAAGCCTAATAAATTATATTTTCCAAAAGGGAAATGCAACAACAATCAATACCAACACATAATTAAACACCTTGAGCAATGTGTGTTCTAGGAGTAGAGACCTAGAAATTCACCCATGGGTGAATGGGTCCTCCCTAGACCTTTGAACCCATTTTTTAAACATGTTTTGGCAGAATTTTTATCATCTCAAATTCAAATTTCAAAGGTTGGCTTGTAATGTTTGAATTTTGGGAAATTAGGGATAAATTTCTATAAATACAAGATTATTTTATCAATCCAAAACATATACCATGAGGGAAACTTTCACAAGAGAAAAATATCAAGCATTTTTTGCAGCATTCAAGATCTCAAGCATCATGTCAAAGTTATGTTCAATTTATGCATTCTTTTGGAGCTTACATTGTGATGTAGGTTTCAAGATCTAATCCAAGCATTCAATTAAAAGATTCAAAGAAAGATTCAAGCATCAAGATCCACATCCATTGAAGCCATCTCATGCAATATTTCAATCTTTCCAAGGTTTATTCAAGGGTTTGTTGAATTGCAACATTATATTATTCATTAATCATTCCTTCCTTTCATGCTTTCATTATTTCATTTCAAGGTTTAATTACCAAATTGGGGTTTGACCAAGGTAAAATCCCATCCACCAAAAATTTAAAAAAAATCTCTACTCATGTATGTGTAGGTTTCTAGGTTGAAGAAAAGTTGAAGATATCAAAAGTGCAAAATTGCAAAGTTGCATTTATTGTCACCTTTGTTGTCAAGATACAGAAACTCAGATCTTGAATTTATTTTTGACTATCCAACTATGAAACCAAAAGAATTTGAAAGTGAAAACATAGGAGCAAAGGACCCAGAAATCAATTTTGGAAATCCCTACAAAGATCCATTCACCCATGGGAAAATGAGACCCAAGATAGCTTCCATATAAGCAGTGTTTTGTGACAGGTGCATAGTATTTTCCCTTCTTATATCTGGCAGAATTTTTACTATTTTTGTTATTCTTATGTTTCATCTATAAAATACACCCTTCACATGTCTTAAATGAATGCATTTTATATTTTTAATCTTTCTCCTAAAACCCATGTTCAGTCATTTTGGTCACTATTTATGTTAGAAGGACATCTTGCAACATTTTTTATGATATGCTTATAATAATTTATACTTCACAAATATGAAGTGAAGTTGTGGATTCTCTTAGTGTTATGATTTAAATTGAAGATTCAAGTGCTACATTGCATAATTGGTATCATTAGGTATTTTTCATTTGTCTCCCAAGAGCACATTTCAATCATATTTACCCCATCCACACAAAGGAAATTGCTAGATCTTCCATGAAATCAACTCAACTAAGGGTTGAAAGTTAATTCTATCTTGGAGGGTCTCATTTCCTGAATGAAATAGAAAATAGGTAGGTTCATTACATTCCATTTTCCCCTTTCTATTTATAGTTAGTTTGGTGAAACATTCCAAATTTAGTATAAAACCCTTCTTTTTTTTAACCTAACCTATTTTTTTTATATTTCAAATCTATTTATATAAATATGTATATATATAGAGGTAAAATATAGGATATTGGGGTTGTTATAAACCACATCTATAAAATAGATATCAATAAAAATTACATTGGAATAAAATACTATGACAATCCAATTGTAGAGAACATAACATATGCATCTCAATATATACAACATGATCTTTATGTTAAATATGGCATCTTAGTATAAGGTCTCTTACACCCTTACTACAAACATTAAAATTTAATAAAATACATCAAGTATTCACAAGGAAATTGTCACAACGTCATCAACACATCAAAAGGCAAGAAATAACAATAAAAAACATGCAAAGGAACACCAACACTAAACATATGGGTGGTCTAAAACACATGGCATACAATGTATAAAATGCATCTCATTAGGCAACCATTCCAATCAATGCATAGAATATTATAACATGATATCAAATCATCATATCTCCTATAAATCATCTTACTAGAATGATATAAGATATAAAATGCGTAATCAACAAATATATCAATTTTGGTTAATGAAAATGGTGAAACTAAAACATTTGTAAAAACTTAGTGAAACATACACCAACATGTCCTATGCATCCCATAATGAATTAGCTGAAAAGATTTAATACAAATAATAGGAATATCAAGGAAAGAAAAAGTGTGGGCATTACAACTTGATTCATGTATTTTTTAGTAGTATCACTTGGAAGTTTCTTCATGTTGAATAGATATTGACATAGTCCTAGGTTTAAAATCAAAATAATTTTTATTTACATTTACAAGAATGTGTGTTAAGAATTAGTCACATAAAACTCACTCCTAGTCTTAGTCTTAATTTGATCTTGGAGAATTTTAATTTTTTAGTAAGGTAAACACTTTTGATCAAGTCCCATCCCTTGGGTTTATCTCCTACCAAACATCTCAGTAAGTTACCCAAACTCCTGTTAACAACCTTTGTCTGCCCATCTATTTGTGGATGGTGTATAGAACTGAACTTCAACTCTATCTTCAGCTTCTTCCACAAGGTCCTCCAAAAGTACCCCACAAATTTGGTGTCATGATCTGAAACAATACTCTTTGGTAGACAAAAGCCTTGGCCTCACCCTCTTTGAAGAACAAGTCCAACAATGTGGACTTCCACATCATGGGTCTTAAAACTGGAATGAAATGTGCCATCTTAGAAACCTATCAACCACCACAAAATAGATGCATTTCCTTGTTGTGTCCTTGGAAAACAAAACAAAAGTCCATACTTATATCCTCCTTGGCCACTACGAGTGAGTAAGGGCTGATATAAGCCTATATTGTTCACTCCTTTAGCCATCTAACATACCTTGCAACTTTGTACAAACTTCTTCACATCCTGTGACAACTACAAGGCCAATAATAATGCTCACTGATAATGGCAATGGTCTTATCCCGACCAAAATGTCCTACCATTCCTCCACTATGCTTCTCCTTTATCAGGTTCTCCCTCATGGAACTCCTCGAGATACACAATTGACTTCCCTTAAATAACATGCCATCCTAGATTATGAAATCCAGCCACCTTGTCCTGTCCACTGTAACAGGTTCCTTGCAAGATTTCCAAGCCTCTACAAAATCAGGATCTTTTGCATACAGTGTCTTGAGTTCATTGAACCCAACCACTTCAATCTGCATCTTTGTCATCAATGTATGCCTCCTACTTAAAACATCTGCAACCCTATTTGACTTCCCACTCCTATGTTTCAAAACAAAGGTATAACTTTGCAAAAACTCTACCCATTCCATATGCCTCTGATTTAATTTTCTCTGACTATTTATGTACTGCAAGGCCTGATGATCAGTATATAGAACAAATTCCTTCAGCAAAAAATAATGTCTCCATTTCTTTAATGCTTGAACTATTATAAAATTCACGATCATATACAAAATACTTTCTCTTGGCATCCATTTAACTTTTCATTGAAATAGGAAATGGGCTTGCACCTTAGCTCAACCTTTGCTCCAATGGCACAGCCACCGGCATCACAATCCACTTGAAACACCTTATTGAAATCTGGGAGGGCTAAAACTGGTTGCTCTGTCACCTTCTGCTTCAACAAATCAAAACTCTTCACTGCTCTGGTGCTCCACTTGAACTTTTTTCTATCCCCTCTCATTGTTTCAGTCAGGGGGTCTAAATACTAAAGTTTCTAATGACTTTCTATAAAAAGCAAGCCAAACCATGGAAAGATCTCACCTCATTAGTAGTTCTTCCCAGGGTGAGCCATTCGAATAGCCTTCACCTTCTCTGGGTCCATCTTGAGACCTAGCACGAGACAACAAACCCTACATTACACTAACTCCCTCTTCACAAAATTGCACTTCTTCAGATTAATCAGCAGGTTTCTCTTCTCTTAACTTCTCAAGGCTCTCAGAATATTATGCATGGAGATGGTCATCCAATGTCTTCTTTGAAAATCAAATATCATCTAAATACACAATAACAAACTTCCCAAAAGAAATTCTTTTAGTACCTCATTCATGAGCATGAATGTGCTTGGTGCATTAGTTAGTCCAAAGGGCATGACTAACCACTCATATAATCCCTTATTGGTCTTGAATGTAGTCTTCCACTCATCGCCTTCTTGGATTTTGATCTAATGGTATCCACTCTTGAGGTCAATCTTGGTGAAATATCTTGCTCCACCCAAATAGTCCATGATTTCATCCATCCTTGGCGAAATCATACTTGATTGTTATCTTGTTTATGGCTCGGGAATCTATGCACATCCTCCACTCCCCATCCTTTTTTGGTGCTAGTACTGCAGGTATTGCACATGGACTCAAACTCTCCCTTATCAAACCCTTTCTTAACAACTCTTGAACTTGTGTATTCAACTCCTCATTTTCTGCTGGAGTCATTCTATGAGCTACCTTATTTGTGGCTCTAGGAATGGAATTCAAGGCGATGGTGATCTTCCTTATTGGTATGGTAAACCCTGGGTACATTACTCGGAAAACAATATCAAAACTCATCCAACATCCCAAAAATTTCTTCTAGAACCTTTTCCACTATCCTCATACTCACTCTATGAGGAATCAATGCGCCAACACACGCTCGTACTTCATACGCTTCTAAAATTCTTCCATCACATGTAAATTCTAGCACTACTACATACCTTTTCTTGATCTCCTTTGGGAGTTTTCAACTATGATAGAAACCCAATCTTTGTCGAAGAATAGATGTTTGCATAGCCATCATATGCTTTATCAATTTCCTGACCTCCCCAACAACATGTGACCATCCGTAGGATGATATCACCCAGTACCCATCATGGTATCTTGATCTTGAACTTTACTAAACACGCTCATTGACCAAAACTGTGAGTCTTCTGACCGAAATCCGATCACGGATCACGGGTGCCTTTCCCTCTTCGGCTTTAACTTTGTGACCATCTCATCTAACACTGAATTATGGTGTTCCCACCATCCATGTGTATCACAACATTTTCCTTCACACTTGCACCTTGTGCAAAGCGATTCTTCCTCTATTCTAGTTCCTTTTCCTCAGTCACTAGGGCTCTCCTAATCACTAGGGCTTCTCCCCTTTCAACATCATCTGAATGTTCAGATTGGGCCTCCTCATCTGCATGTGCAACCCTTCCACAACCTTCTGGCCTTTTTTCTACCCTTCCTTGGTGTTGTGGACATTCATGGGCTCGATGCCCTTCTTTACCACACTGGAAACACGTTCTTCCGGCTCCCTCTTCCAGATCCTTGTCCATATCTCCCTCATCTCTACCTCTTTGATCACCACTATTTTGATCATGAGAGATTGAGAAATTGTCATTCTTTTGGCTTTTCAGGCTGGTACCCACATCTTCAATTTTATTTTCATCATCATTTCCGCTTCCTGAAGGTCTTCCATTGCCCCTTCCACTTTGACCTCCTCGTCCTTTTTTCTTGCCATCAAATATTTTGTTCAACCTTCTCTTCCACCTTCAAAGCGAACTAATACACATCCTCAATGGTGGTCATTCTAACTAGGCTTAACTCCTCCTGAATGCTTGGTCGTAACCCATTAAGATATCGGGCTACCTTCTCCTTATTAGCCTCTATGTGACCCGTTCTGATGATTATCTTGTGAAAATCTTTTGGTATATTCTTTCTGAATCTGCTTCCTTGCTTCAACCTTGCAATTTTCTTGATAGATCTAACTCATAGTCACTTGGTATGAGCTTGTAGTTTTCTCTACCATGCGATCCCATCTAGTGATCTTTCCTTTTCCTCTTCGATTTCTTTCCAACTGGACCTCTTTCCACCAAATACTGGCATGGCCCTTCAGCTTCATTTTCACAAACTTAACTCGATCTGGGTCCGCTATTTCCTCATACTCGAAATATTCTTCTAGCTCGTTGATCCAATTGATCAACTCTTCCGGGTTTAGACTCCCCGGGAATAGCTGAGGACTTCTGCTCAGGTCTTTTCCAATCTTCAAAATGGCCCTTATTAGCCACATTTGGTCTTGATCAATTGCTTCTTCTTCTCTTCTACATTTGAACTAATACTCTCCTTCATCCTCCACTTTCCTCCCTTAGGTTTAACCCTCTTCTCAACTGCTCTTGTAACGCATCAATCTGTCTTTGGAGGGCTACCAATGCATCTCTTCCACCAGCATTTCTGCCTCCTTGAGCACCTCTGGCACCACCACGCCTACCAGCCATCACTCTTGGAGGCATATTTCTTGACCTCAACTCACAACCATGGTCTTGGTGTGAATTGCCTCCACGATCAACAATGTCACATGCTCAGAAACCTAGCTGCGATACCACCGCACTTGATGAAGCAACCCGAGACTTAGAAATAACCCACAAACAAAGAATAATTTTATTATTCAGAAAATAGAGCTTCTTACATCTTGGAAGGATCTCAAATCCCCAAGTTCTACAACACCATGAGATTCTGAGAAGCTTCTAGAATCACCCTTTAGCAATATGGAGCTTGTCCACAAAGTTACTCAAAAGGTAGAAACCCACCCCTTAAATAGAGCTCCTTTTAGTTTGGATCCAAATTAACATTCGAAATTTGAGTTATCTGATTTGGCATAGAAAAATTACAATTTGAGTTCAAATTTCAAGGCATTTGCAATTGTCTTCTAGGAAGTGTAACTTCCAGGAGCCATAACTTTTGATGGGACTCAGGAATTAAGTGAACCGTTTGAACCGTTGGAAAGGTCTCCCAAAGTCAAAAGCGGCAGAAATCTCTTGCCAATTTTGAAATTTTAGAGACTGATCAGGAACTCCTAAGTGCCTCAAATCTAACTCAAGATTTCTAGGTGCAAATCTAGGAAACTAAAACCGCAATATCTTTCAACCCAGTAATAGAAAATAAAAACCATAAATTGGGAATTTCATTATGATGAAAAAGGTATCCAAAAATGTAAAAACATCTAAAAACTGAGAAACTTGAAATTTAACTATTTTTGGGTGATGCAAGATTGCCCTTATACCATTGGATGCTCCTGCATCAAATAGGGTTATGAATGTTGGTATATAAGTTCATAGAGAGAGATTTAGATAAAGGTTCCAATTAACTGACTAGAATCATTGAGGGTATGTGTAGGATCATGATGAGACAAAAGTGGTGATATGATGGATATGTGGCTAAAGAGCTTTTAACTTAAAATTGATGAAACAAAAGGGTTTTAAAGATATTCTCAACTTTCCACCAATATAAATTATGCTTTACTTTAAATTTAATAAATAATTATTATTCATTTTCTATTTTAATTATGACTAAAGTCCTGATTGATAGGCTAATTGGAAAACATCTATAGGTTTCAAAGCGGTATCACATTTTTGAATCTGAAACATGTGTCACATTCTATGCTTTGCATAATATAGGATTAAAAAAAATTTCATGAAGTTTTGACCAGAGTTAAAGGTGGTCATACATACAAGTTTTTATATTTTTTTAAAATTGTAATAAAAATTCATAATTAATTATTTATTTAGAAAAAAAATTACAAAAATATGCATCACATTAGGACATGAGTCCTATACTTATATCTAAATCTTATAAAAAATATTATCATTTTATTGTGGTTAGGGTTGGTCAGATAAACACCTACTTATTTTTCCTGAAATTTAAGTACTACTACATTAAATTTCAAATTTTCACCAAATAGATTTAAAAAAAACCTAGTAGTTTAGAAATTGCATTCATTTTTCTACAGATTCTATTCTTACATATTTTTGAAATAATATATATAACTCAAATTTTTATGTCAAGTTGCCTAACTCTGATTTTTTTGAATTTTATCGCCACTTAAGGGCCTGTTTTTTCCATGATGATCCTGCACATACCCATTGATGATATTTTTAGGATTTATATGATATTTTTGTTGTACATCTTAATTTGGACATGTTTCGGGGCTAGTATAGGGTAGACCACTTGTGAATGATGTAGAATTGTTCTCAAATGGATTACAATTCATTAATTTTGAAGGATTTTTTATTATATCAATGATTCTGGTGGAAGGACTGCTAAAATGAAAAGTGTTGTGGTTAAGGATGAATTTGGATAATTGGATGTGTATGATGTAATTAAGTGGGATGGATTTGACCCATAATAAACTATTCAATGATAGTGATAATGAACTTATGACCATTATAGGATGAGGGATTGAACTTGTTAATGAGGTTGAGGACCCATTTAGATAAATTCCATGTTGTGGAAAGAAGTTTAAGAACATGTGATAGTGCAAGAATATGATCCATATTATTCTAACAAGCTACACACTTCTTCACATGTTGACATGTATATAATTCCATTGTAGGCTAGTAGTATCTAATTTAAACAAAGGATCAGGATATTATTATGAGAACCAAAAATTATATTATGCACTTTCCAAAGTGCTAGGTTAGCCTCATTTATATTGGGATATCAAAGAAAGGCTCTACCCATGGGGTATTAGGACCAACAATTTCATAGATAATTAACAATTCTAGGATTTCATAAGTAGGGATGAGGATTTATTTCACAAGCAAGTGGTATTCATAAGAAGTGGTGGGCATATCCAAAAGAGATCCTATTGTGGACATGGTATTAAAAATTTGTTTGTAAGGCACATAATTTTCTCAAAGGATATAGTTAAGACTTGTACCAAAATTTATCTACCATACATTTATATGGAATTATTTTTCATATTTTACATGGAACTCGTTGTTTTATGACTATTTGAGAATCATCAAAGACCTATAAATGTTAAATTTTTTATTGAACTGCTAGGTTTAGACCAAAAATAAGGGCCTCATCTATGCACTGTTAATTTTTGCAAGGAAACTCAAAATATTCCTTAAAAATAACATCATATTAGGGTTTGATGAAAAATATTCCTATCCTAGAGTCATGTGGGGTGAAAGATCCATAAAAGTATAACATTAATGGTTTTTTATTTTCAATGTTAAATATTGGTTCATTAGGAAAGTCTATCTAATGGTTTATTATTCAGATGTGACTTTTCTTTTGCTAGTTCTTTCACTACAAATTTACATTTGATTACATTTTGATTCACATAATCAATATCAAACTCATTGGGGAACATGACCTATTTTTATATTCTAATTGTGAGAGTTTCTCTACATAATAGTTATTTAAGAGGATCTAATTTCATAATGAGATGGTAATTTATTTTTAACATGTAATGATGAAGCCTTTTTTAGGAAAATACCGCTATGGGGCATTCTTTGTCTATGGGGAAGTAATTGAGCTCATTTACTACTAGAGTTCTTCTAAGATAGTAGATAGAATTCACACACCCCTAACCATTGCATTATGCTAATAGAGCACCCAAATAATTTTTTTTGGCTACTATATATAATAATAAGGAATATCAAGAGTTAGTACCACATAGAATGGAATATTAGAGATATATTTCTTGATATAATTAAAAATATTGTCATGATTAAACCTGTTATAAGATGACATTTTATTGAGAAAACGTGAGAAAGTGTGGAACTTGTCTACCAATTGATCAATGAGCCATTAGGTGGCTTGGAGTTTACCCTATAGACTATATAGTTTTTTAATGTTCCTAAGGGATGCAATCTATTATATCTTTCAATTTATCAATATCCACCTCGTTGTCACATTAAGAAACCATGAACCATAGGAGTATTTTCTATAATATACAACATAAGGTGATTGGGTGTTCTACTTTATTTTTGTATTTACCTAGGATGCCATCCACATAGTATTTAACAATTTTGTGTAACATACAATGGAAAATTAAATTCATGTTACATTTATAGGTGGCACTAGTGTTCTTAATGTTAATGTTAGAACACAACAATCTACTAAGAGGGGTGGTGAATTAGTAGATCACTTAAAATTTGGATCTTAATGCCTTCTAGAACTTTTATGTGCAAATTAAATCATAATAGGAAGAGAGGTAAACTTACATACACACAACTCATAACACAAGATATATGTGGAAAACCCAAGAAATGAAAAACCATGGTGAGAATAGTTGCTAGGATCTACTATCCAAATCCAACCTCACAATGAATATATTTTGATTACAAATTTTAAGGGTGCCAACCCTAAGGAGATACCAATCCCTTGGTTTTAGGAGCACCTACTCCAAGGAAGCACCAACTTCCTACTTTGAGCACCTACCCAGATATCTGATAGCACCTACCAATCAGATTTACAAACAATAAATTATGGTTTGTTTCTAAGAACATAGTTAAATATTGCAATCCTATAAGAAACTGTTCAAATCTTTGTTGTTGTTAATAGAACTCAATTATCCACTTTTCACCTCCCTCTACTATGCATCTAGATGTAAACCCTGATTAAGATCTTCCTTTTGTTTGGGTTCTACTTTTTTTCTACACCTCTACACTTCCCCTTTTCTTTTTATTACATTCTTTATCCACCTCAAGAGCTCATAGATACACTCCTTAATGTTTTTGCACCCTTATCTATTAGTGCATTCTCTTTCTTCCTCAAGAAGTACTAAATACCCTCAACAATATGCATTACTTGTAGTGTCAACTCACCTTTTTAAAATTTGATTTTAACTTTTGTATATTTCTCATTGATCTACATCAATTGCCTCTAGATTTGTACTTCCATATATGGGTCTTCTAGTACAGTTTTCTAAAATCACCTATTCATTGAGCCACATACACCTTCAACAATTGATTTAGGTTCATTGAACTTACCAAGTATGGAACTCTGCTAAACCCTAAACCTTGATATGCATTTAATGCAATATCCTTGTACACTCAATCTAATTTTGATTTCAATCACTTTTGCAGTTTGTGGCACCACTCTAACACCAATCAAATTGGTCATAGGAGTTGGTAAATCAATTAAATTCATGCACAATTTTGGCTTATAGTCGAAACCCTTGTTCACACTATCGTAGTCATTGTGGACCTCTAGTTTTAAACCTAAGTCATTAATCTATTGTCTTTGCACCATGATCTGACAATCCTTATTCATCACCCAACTTTAAAACATGACCGTTGGATTAAATTCTTAAAAAAAATTCATCGATATTTATCCCATATACTATGCTTAGCATAGGGTGCCACCTAGACATGTGTCATTCACCCACAATACTGCAAGCCAGAGTCATGGAGCCACAAACTTCCAGTGGGCTGGTGGGATAATGTCATATGTTGCCTACATCATCATAGAACAATTCACAACACTGATGTGAATTACCTTATCAAGCAATCATTCTCTGCCTCATCATCTTCTACTACCATCACTTGTCACATTTTGCTGGTCCCACTTGGCATTTTTCACTTTCCTACTATATTGTAGGGCAAGATGAGGACCCACCACACACACTCCGTGATGGTAGGGAGGTTGTTCAATCCTACAAGCTTGATCACTTCCATTGATCAAGCTATGAGAAAATGTTTAATGTGTGACTTAGGAAATATTAAACTCATTTGAATATTTTACAGGCCAGTTGTAGACACTAAAAAAATGGCTTGGTCAACAAACATCATTTTTTTGCATCATTCTCCCTTCTTCCCTACATAATTAAATGATTTTTAGTTATTTAATTATTTTCTCTTTAATCACATTCTTCTATTAATTAAATAATTTTAATTATTTAATTAATGCATCTTCCCTTCTTTATTCTACTTTCAATTAATTAAATAAATTAATATTTATTTAATTGTCACTAGCATTTCTCTCTATAATTAAAAAAATCATCATTTATTTAATTATTCACTCTTCACCTTTCGTTTATAGTTAAATAATTATTTTAATTATTTAGCTATTTACTTAGCCTTTTCTATCTATTATTGAATAATTTATCCAAATTAATTATTCAATGTCTCTTTCCTATTTCTTTCATTTTAATTAAATGGTTGCACAATAATCATTTAATTAAATGCCCATTTTCCCTTTTCTTCCAAAATAAATAATCTAAATGATTATTTAATTCCTCACATGCTTCTCCATGAATTAAAAATTATTATTTGATTCCTCCACTACCTTCTCTCCACTTTCTCATTTGAATCTTGACTGTTGATTCCTTTCGATCTTCAAAGAATCTTGATTGTTTATCCTTAGTCATCCCTATCCCACTACTTTGTGGTGCATGAAACCTCAACCATTGATCTTGGCATCTTCTAGACTTTTGATCTTGTTCGTCTATTCAAGAAGATTTTCTATAAAAGAAGGTTGTCTCTTTCATTTACAATCACATTTTCTCCAAAGTTCTTGCTATCTTGTCATTGTCACTTGCAGGTATTCGAACACTTTGAAGCTTAGAGAAAATTTGCAACTTAAGAAGAATGGAGGAGAAGCAAGGAAGAGAATCAATTGCAATATGAGGAGTTTAGATTAGTTTTGGACTAATTCATTTTATTTTTGTGTTGTTTGTGCTTTCTTATTTTGGATTTGGGATTTGGGATTTGATTTTAGGTAGAGTGGTTGCTACTTGATCTCATCTTTCTTTCATTTATGAATTTTCCCCTTCCATACATTGGTGAACCCAATGTGAAGCTGAAATTTTTTGCAAATATTCATGTTCTTATTTTTCTTTGTTGTTTGCAAGTTTATGAGTTGCAATCGTAAGACAAGGAGGCGCATTCATGGGTAGACTGATAGAAATTCAAACAGCGACACATTTGAAGGATCCTACGACACAACTATCAAAAGATAGAATAATGCATTTGGCCAATAGTGAGTTGCATCCATGAGTTTGAATCCTACAGTTGCTAAGTCTTGAGATGCAGTCGCCAAACCATACAATTCATCTATCAGATGCATTTGTTTACCAAAATGACACATTTGACTGATAAGGTAAAACTTTTCAAATTCAATTTTTCTTTTATTTTTGCATTAGGCTAGATATTTTGTGTTACTAATCCTTTGTTTGCAAAATGCAGCTTACATTTAGGAGGAGACATTTGCATTGGAAAATACAAATCTATGTTTTGCAGGGTTTTTATTTTTCTTTGTTTAAGATAGGAACATTTTGGTTTTTGTCACACCTCATTGGGTTAAAAAGAATAAAAATTGCATCTTTCACTCATGGGGTTAAAAAGAACAACAAATTGCATCTTTTCACTCATTGGGCTAAAAACAACAACGAATTGTACCTTTCACTCATTGGCTTAAAAAGAACAACAAATTGCATCTTTTACTTCATTGGTTAAAATGAACTAGAACTTGCATTTTGTTTTGTCTTTCATGTTAATTAGGAATATTTTGATTTGGGTTTTAAAATTAATCATTGTCTTCCATGCTTGGTGTGCTTGCATAAATTTTGTGTTGTAGAACCCATAGGTGTAGTGAAAGTATCCTCTCCCCTTGCGCTTTGTGCAATCTTAAGTGTAAGAGAAATCACTACATTTTATTTTTCTTTTGTAGTAGGGCCTACCAATTGAGACACGTCCTACCAAAGAACAAATTGGTGATCCACAACAATTTTTCTCTCAGTCTTCTATATAAAAGGATAAGACAAAAGTCAAGTCCAAACTTCCATTAGCCTACACTGTATAGTGTTGATCTGAAAGGGGAAGCTACCAACATTCATGTGAGGTATTTTCTTATAGTACCCTATTAAGGTTGATTAAAGCCTTAAGTGGCTTGCTAGATGCTTGTGAGGCAATAAGTCCCCAAGTTGTGACTAGACACCTTCTTAGTAGTTGGGCAATCCCACATTACTGGTTTACAATTTTTCACCAAACTAGACATTGAACTGATTTTTTTAACTAAATCTTCACTTTTGGGCACCTATACCTTCTAAACCATGAGGAATTTGAAGATGATGCAAACTACTTATTTGTGGCATTTTTTTTGTAGATTCTAGATATATATATTTTTTAAATTTTTGGAATCAAATTATATTTCTTTTTCCATCTCCTTCGAAAACTAGTTTTTAACAACAAACACCATTTTTAAAGAGTGACGTGCACTTTCTAACACAACTTTATTTCTGTGAAGGATAAAATTATAATTTTTTCAAATTTAGATTTGTAACTATGATATCTAGTGCATGCAATTGGTTTCATAGCATTTCATTGATTTTATTTTTTTAATTAAGTTTTAAATTCAAACCAGTTACAATTTAGACATGATTTACTTGCTAACACAAATTTTTTTGTATACATATCAAAATTCAATTTTTTTTTGTTGGACTAAGGACATCAATATCTAGTGCATAGATATTTTTCAGTTTTTTTATAATCTATACTTGTCCCTCCAATTGCTACATTTTGTTTTAGTTTGTTTTATGTTCAGTTGATAGTTGTTTTAGATGTTTTGGTACAATGTCAAGTCTCTATTTCAGTTACGACACTGATACTATGTTGGTTTTATATTGTGTTGATGATACATTAGATACATTGTTGATCATCGGATTATGTTTGTGTGGCAACACTATAATGATGTATCTAATGTTGTTTATATGATATAGTATTGTATGTTAGTTTTGGTGAACGAAACAGTGTAGCATAACTCATTCGTGAGTACCCTACTATGTTGTGACTCTCTTTCATGGTGTGATTGTCTACAAATATGTGTGACAGTGTTGTTTTATGTAGTTTACAGGTAATGGGCATCGAATCCACCTGCTTTTTAGGTTTGAGCATGCCATGACCCAATGGAACATGTTGTTTCAAAGATAATATTAGGTTCTTCTTTGGCCATCATTCTTTATAGGATGATTATTGTGTTGTCACCCATCATTGTTTTGACATTCTTGTTTGTGTTATGTTTGGGTATCATTTAATTAGTTATCTGATTTATTAAATTAGATTAAAAAAGGTATTTATTTAAATACAATTGTTGAATTAAATGTGCAAAATTAAATAAATGTTTGAAAATTAGATATTTTAAAAGATTTTTCTTTCAACAAGTTATAAATATTGATTTGGAGTTAGAATTTGTGATCTTGAGTGAATTGTTTAAGTCAAAACTGATTGATCAATCATGATTGCATTCTAATTTTCAATTAAGTCTTGTGGCTTTGAGTTAATTGAAAATGCATTAAAATATTTGGTTATGCAATATCATTCACGACAATTGATTTTGGATTGCTTGGAAGAAAACTTTCATGACAATTTTGGTTTTTGCAAAAAAAATGCTTCTCCTCTCTGTATTTGGGTTGAAAAGCTTGGAAGACAGTGAATTTAAAAGATTTGTGTTGTTGGGAGAATAAAAAACTATTGGAATCTCTGATTTTTTCTTCAATCTTCATCAAAACCAAGAATTTAATCCAATTTTTTTTCTTTGTTGCAATTTCTAAATTAGAAGTTTATGAATGTTGTGTTTGGAATTAGTTTATAGTGGAAAAATAGTAATGCTTGTTTCTGGAAAAGTAAACTCGGCCCAACCTGCACATGCAACAAGAAACAATTAGAGAAGCATTCAAAATTAAAAGAAAAGCAAAACAAAACAATGATGGATCATGGAGTCTGATCCGAAATGTTGATGACAAAAACTCAAACACAATCAAAACCAGAAGCAAAATTGATTCAAAACAATGATAAGACAAATTTTGGAGAAATTAAAAAACACTAGTTGTAACAAAATTGGTTTTTACAATTATCAATTGCTCTTTTTGAAATAATTTTTGTAATCTCCCATATTTTGCATCAGTATGAGTATGTTTTGGATACATTATTTTAGGCTTGTAACTTAAGAAAAGATTTATATTAATGCTAATGTTGGCATGTAGTTTGATTTAAACTTCAGTCATTGTTTTATGTTCTCTCCTTTTATTGTTGTTTTCTTTTGTCTTGATTTTCTCTCAAACTTAGAGTATTTGAACTATTTGTTGCCTTCTTATTCATACTTGAAGAAATCATGCTGATTAAAATTAAATCTTAGTCAACCTATTAACTTCCTTCAGATTTTGTATTCATAATCTAAGTACATTATAATGTTTCAGCCAATTGAATATTATTAGATTGGTATTGACCCTATTCATTTCATTGTTTGTCCAATGCTAAAACTATTGAGAATCAACCCCTATGATTACTAAGTAAACAACCTCTTTTGTTGGTTGCAAATTGATATAAATCTAATCAAGGTTTTGGTCTATAATAATCAATCAATTTTATGTCTAATGGCGCTACCCCTACCCTATATTCGTGAGTCTACCAACCTATTTAGTCTTGTTTATCTCTTAAAGCTGAAGTTTCTCTTGAGTCCCCAACTCATCTAGCACTTTTGAAAACTGGAGATTTTTTTCTTTTATCACTAAACTGCAAATCAAATCAAGCATATTTGTTGATTTTGTTTCTTATATTCTTTGAACAACTGAAAACTTTAATTATTGAGTTCTATCAATGCATATTGTGTGGCATTATAGTCGCCCTTTGATTTTTCAGGTTGCAAAATTGTATTAGATGCCTAAATTTTCTTCATCTACCATTATCTTGTAATTTAATTACTTTCATGTAGCTCTTGTGTGTCGATGGTGTTAATAGTCTATAAGATTGCTTATTGTAAACTTTAGTTTCTTTTAGCTCAATGCCATGCATTCATTATTTTTTGAGTCGTACTTACCTGAAGATTTTCATTAGCTTATGTTTATCCCTTTTTAAGCACAACAACAAAGTGTAGTTTAATAAAAAAATTATTATAGTGTAAATAAATTAAGTTTTGACTTATAATTTAAGAATGTAGATGTGAATTATGTATTGTTAATCATGGGAATAATCAAAAGAATAAGTACATGATAAGAAAATAATATACATAAATTTAAAAGAAATAAAATTATTCTCTATTTCGCCTAAATTTAGAAATTATATAACATGATTAAAAAAAGTTAAAAGTGCAATGTTTATATATATATATATATATATATATATATATATATATATATTCATGTATTTGTTTAATTATTGAAACTTGTTAGTATGAAAAGATAAATAAATAATAGATTAGAATTGATCTTTATTGAAAAATTTTATACTAAAATTGATTATTATTTAAGAGTTACTATTGTGTTATCAAGTTATTTTAGTTTTCTAGAGGCTATGGAATCCTTTGAAAGAATTGTTTAATCTATTTAAGTCAAGAAGTTCATTTGATATAATTTATTGTGGAATTAGCCATGCACGTTATATATTTGTTACCTATGTGGTAATTGGAAGTAAAATATCTTAAGTCATGATTGATATGTGAACATGAGTTTGTTTGTTTGTGCATGATGGCTATTTTTGGGTTTAATATGTAAAATGATATGTTAAAAGGAAGAGTGACTTTTGATAAGCACCAAAATCCTAGGAGGTAACCAAGGTAACCTATCATGAGTTTATAATTTAGTGAAAACCTAACTAATTGTATTAGGCGTTGGGTAGTGTTCATTAAATAATTCAGATAATTGTTGCCTCGCCTTATACCTTAGTGCTTGTAAATATTAAGGGTAGGTTGAGATGGCTTGGAATGGCATAATCGGCTACTTGGTCATCTTGAGAGGTAGTTTGATTCCACATGAGTTTGTTTAGGGGCCAAGAATCGATAGAGATTGCTAGGGTAACTTTGTATGAGGGTCGATAATCTAGGAAGATTCACTAGGGTAACCTGTAATAAACTATGTGATGACACTCTTATCCTAATGCATGTTATGTGGTCTCTTGTGTAGAGTTACCCTTTTTATGTTGTTGCCTCTGGGAGCTTTGTTTGTAATTATGTGGTTTAGATGTTATTATGTTGTGATGTGTATGTCAAGCCATGTAAATGTTATATTTTGTCTTCTTGTTTGTTATCTTTGTGGACCTGATATTATCTCCTGGAATAGAGGGAGTGGACCTTAGGGTACCATTTGGTTGGGAGGAACATGTGTTTTCCTCCATTGGGCCCCCTTGCAGGTGTAGCTATGCTTGGATAATATTGTACTTATGATAGGTTCATGATTCTACAATGTTCATGATGTTGGATGATGAGTGTGCTCATGAACGAGGTTAAAAAATGTGATATGTTCTTCATCTATATTGTATTCCCTCTTGATGTGTATGAGTGAACCTATTGTAATGATATTATGTTGATACGAGATTTGTCATATTCTCACTTGATGTAACTTGACTACATTATGATTATATAATTAGATCATTCATTATTGCTATATTCTATTATTATGTTTTATGTCCTTAGTTTAGTTATGTGATGTTCCTTCTTGTAATTGTTTAGTAGCGTTGTCATGGAATCCTTGAGAACATATGTGTATATGTTTCTATGTTCTTATATTGTAATAAAATGTCTTTTTTTAAAAAAAAAATTCAGTTATTTTGTTACTTTCTGTGTTGTTCTTTGGGTTCCTTGGTGGGGCATTACAAATTGGTATCAGAGCATAAGGTTCCAACACTGGGTACTCTAATTTTTGTGAGCCCATTGGGTTGTCGTAGATGTTAGATTTTTTAGTATGTTTTTTCATGTTTGTTATTGTTTGTCTTATAATTGAGACTTGTTCTTGATTGTATAGGAGCATGCTTAGACATCTTGGTAGGGGTCGTGGTCAAGGCCAAGGTGGTGGCCATATGGCTCAACATCAGGAAACTCCCCCTCAGAGATCTCATGAGAGTGAGCATGTAGAACAATAGGGTCCTCAAGTGGATCAAGCTAGTAGGGAACAAATTATGATACAGTCAAAGATAGAGGGAGCACAGTTGCATCTCTTACTGGAGGAGGTTCTTGCTTGACTTGGTCCTAGATAGAAGGCTAAACGTGGCTTGAGAATGAGAGAGATCACCTACGAGAGTTGTTGAGACTATGGAGTAGGATGCCATTGTTGCAGGGCATATGAGAGATTTACTAAGGGAATTCCCTACTACATTTGATGGTACTAGTGGAGTTCTAGAGGTAGAAACTTGGCTAATAGACTTGAGATGATGTTTCTCTATGCATCCATATGGTAGAAACACTAGAGCTAGATGTTCCATTATGCATCTTAGAGGTTTTTCCTCTACATGGTGGCAATTGGAGGAGTAGAAGCTCCATCTGGAGATTGGTTTTGTTTCATGGGACATGTTTTTGGAGAGATTCAGAGCATCTTTCCTATGAGAGCATTGGAGATAGCGATGTGCAGATGAGTTCCATGATCTGCATTAGATGGCTATGTCCATTGAGTAGTTTGAGCGTAGATTCTATGAGCTCAAACAATATGTTGGAATTGTGGACGATGAGGCTATGTTAGTACAACACTTCATTCGAGGCTTGAATTCTTGTATTAGCGGAGGAGTTAGAGTCTTCAAACCAAAGAGTATGGAAGTAGCCATGGAAAAGGAACGTATTGTGGAAGAGAATCTGACTATGGCTTTGGGTGCACATACAGGTGTTCAAATATGTAGTGCACCTTCTACATCTTTGGTACACGAGGTGGTTAGAATCAAATAGGGGGTTCCTCTTGGAACTAACAGACACCCTCTAAGGGTGGACAACAGCAATAGAATAACCCATCAAAGAATGAGAATTCTCAAGCTCAACAACCTAACAATTAACAGTCTGGGAAGAATCATAATTGGTGGTGTGATAAGTGCAATCGTTAGGATCAGCCAACGCAAAGTGCATAGTCTACGATTAGAAGAGGCAATTTTTAGGAATCCAATGCACCTTCAGGTGGTAGAGGTTTTGGAAGAGGTATTGGTTCCTTTTCATGTGGTCAGCAGGGTCATATCACTAGGTATTGCCCTATGAGAGATACATCAGGATTTGGTCAGTGAACAGTAGCTTCAAAGCCGATAGTTGGAAAAGCAGGTCATTCACACAGTCTTTGATGCAGTATATAACTATTAGGCAGATCATCATAATACTATGGATGAGACTTCGGGTTAGTTATAGGGTACTAATGTTTCTATCCTCTTTGATTCTGGAGCCACTGATTCATTTATTTCACCCTCTATTATTGAGCAATGTGGAATCATGGAAATAAAGCAAGGCGATAGGTGGTAGGTAGAATTTGTCTCTAGGGTTAAGGTAGCGGTAGAAACCCTTGTTCGTAATTGTAGGCTAAGGATTGAACTACTATCTACCTTAGTAGATCTTCATGCTACACCTCTTGGTTCATATGACATTGTTTTGGGTATGGATTGGTTGGAATCCCATCTTTTAGTGATTGATTGTCAACAAAAGATAGTGCGTTGCTTAGATGATTCAAGTGCAGAAGTTGAAATAATTAGCATACAAAGACCCATCACCTTGTGGATTATATCAGCTATGCAGTTGAATATATGCCTTTATCAGGGTTGCTAGTTGTTTGCGGCAATAGTTAATGACTTGGAGGTAAGGGAGAGTCGAGAGGCATCTCATGATGATTACCCTATTCTTGGGAATTCATAGATTTTTTTCCTTGTTATATTCCTAGTATGCCTCCAAAATGTAACATACATTTTAGAATTGACCTGGTTCCTGGAGCAGAGCCTATATCTTGAGCTCCATATCGAATGACTACTCAAGAACTAGAAGAGCTTCATTTTCAATTGGAGGAAATTTTGCCTAAGGGTTTTATACGTCTAAGTGTTTCTCCTTGGGGAGCACTTGTCATCTTCGGGAAGAAGGACAGATCTCTGAGATTGTGTATTGATTATCATCAATTGAATAAAGTGATGATAAAGAATCGATATCCCTTACCCAGAATTGATGATCTCTTTGATCAGATCAAGGGAGCTAATGTGTTTTCTAAAATTGATCTAAAATTGGGTTACCGTCAGTTGCGCATTCTAGAAGCTGGCATTCATAAAATGACATTTTGAACTCGTTATGGGCACTATGAGTTCATAGTGGTATAGTTCAGGTTAACAAATGCACCACCCATTTTCCTGAGTTTGATTAACGGTATTTTTCCCACATACCTTGATTGTTTTGTTCTCATGTTTCTCGACGATATTTTGATCTATTTGAGAAATATGGAGCACAAAGAGCATTTGAGACAGCTATTGCAGTGCTTGAGAGAATCAATTGTATGCAAATTTGAAGAACTGTGAGTTCTTCTAGACTAAGGTAAAATACCTTGGTCATGTTATCTATGGAGAGGGTATTGTTGTGAATCCCTCAAAGATCCAAGCCATACTTGATTGGCCTGTGCCTACCAATGTAGTTGAGGTTCATAGTTTTATGGGTCTGGCTAGGTATTATAAATAGTTTGTTCAAGGGTTTTCAAGGATTGCTCATCCTATTACTTCTCTTCAGAGGAAAGGGAAGTTTAATATATTTGGACAGATCAGTGTCAGTCGACTTTTTAGACAATTAAGGAAAAATTGACTATTGTCCCTATATTAGTCATTCCTAATCCTACTAAGGACTTTGTAGTTTGCACTAATGCATATTTGGAGGGATTAGGAGTTGTGCTGATGGAGGATGGTCATGTGATCACTTATGAGTCTCACAAACCTTAGGATCATGAACTGAATTATCCTACTCATGATTTGGAGTTAGTTGTAGTTGTTCATGCTCTAGCTAG